>CM040242.1:258122384-258188531 GCA_022545495.1 Chrysanthemum lavandulifolium
GAAAAATAAAGAAAGATAGAAAACTTTTGTAAATGAGATCGAATGGCATCACGTGATTTTGGGACATTGCCTTTGCAGCAAACATAGATCACTTGAAGTTGATCGACAATGTACATTAATGAGTCTCATGCTTTGGATTTGAAAACTTTCTAAAAAAACTGAAAGGTTCAGTGTTCTGTTATTAATGAAACAACAAGATGTCTATGGATAAAATACTCAACGGACAAAATTTTGGGTGTAAACTAAACATATATCACATCAATTCTGGAATTACTCAACGGACAATATATCAGTAATTCCAGAATTCTGTCAACTTCTGCTTTAGATTCAAGTTGTAGTAACAAATGTTAAAGATTCAGTTGTTCAGTTATTGAAGAGCAGCCAATTTGGCCTTGGATAAGTTATTTATGTAAATAGTTAGAAGTAAACTATTACTAGTACTTCTTAGATCGATACCATATAGCAAGTGGAGATCATATTCAAATTCAGGTATAACGGTGACCCGTTTCAGAATATCACGTGTCCCAAGGCAAAAAAAGATCAACGCGCATGTGCAAGTTGAGAAAAATAAATATGAAGTGCTTATAGTAGGCCATTCTTTTATCTATAAATAACTTTGAACCATTGCGATCACAGCTAATATGAATAGAGCAAGATACCCTTTGGAACCGAAGAAGACTAAGGACTAGAGTTGATCAGAGCTCGGTGGACCTTATAACTTATGATTAATTCTGAATGGATTTCACTAAAATTGTAAAATGTCACAAACTAGCAAATTTACATTTTCTTTTAATAGAACAAGTAAAGTCAATCTATTTATCTGGAGAATGGTGCAAGATAGCCTTTGTGAGTGCTTATCCTGCACCATTTTCAATAACAAAAATCAGCATCAGTTAAGTTCGATTATAATAAACTTCCCTTGAGATAACATACAGCTAATGAGTCTGCAATTAGGATGATATATTACAACTTGATGCAGCAAACAGAATGTAGACTAGCAAGTTACCCTTTGTGCAGTATTGAAGCAAGGTGCTTGATCTTAGTTGTAAGTTTTGCCACTGAAAAGAGTAAACAATGCTAGAACATTGATCTTATTTGTAAGGAAAACCAATTTCAGTGATACATTACACCTGGACATCAATATGATCAAATGAAAACATACAATGCTAGAACATTGCATCTTGCAACAAACGTAAAGTCACTTGAAGTTGAAAGCCATGTGAAGAGTCTTATGCTTTAATCTTGAAGATTTGGTAAAGAATGTTATGAGAGCAGATGTTCTGAACTTCTGATATTAAAGAAAAAACAGGTTGCCTTTGGATACGATACTCAATGGAATAAAGTTGGGGAGTAAACTATACTTCTTATGTAACCAACAAATTACAAGTGAAGATCCAACATAAACACATAGATAACGGCAACCAGTTTCTCTAAGGCAACACAAAAAAGTACAAGATAATTGTCCAAGTCGAGAAAAGCACACAACAAATCTTTAGTAGACCTTTTTGCCATATGTAAATAGCTTCAAACCATCTACAATATATTCATGACCGTGGCTGATTTATGACAAGCAAGAAGAACCTTTGGAGAATTAGTAGGCTGCAGGGATGTTCACCGTTCGGTTAACCATAAGGTCTGCTGGCGGTTAGCCATAAGTTTGTTAGCAGCTAACTGCGCTAACCACATGCAAATCACAATGATCTTATATCTGTACTGAATCCATGGCTATTATTGATTGGCATTAATCATCCACTCACCAAAGAGCATCGATCACATGTTAGAAATAAACAATAAAAGGAAAATGAAAATTTAGCAAGTTGACACTAAGGTTAAAGTTAATGAATGCTAAATGCATAACCAAATTATATTAAAAAAGTAAGATATGCTTAAGCACTGGACTTGGAACCTGCAATTCGTCTAAAACAATTTTTAACTTTGAGTAATATAGACATTTATATAAGTGGTTCATTTTGAGTATGCCTTTTCCTCAAAATATGTCAAACTATTAGAATAATAGTATATATCTCTTGTATAAATGGGATGTATATCAAATCCATAATTCTCTCATAGTTAGTTAGGATGGATATGTATAACTCTTGTATATATATGCCTTTGGCATAATGAATGAAAGATACGGATTGTATTCTCACATGGTATCAGGCCTCCCTTAATACCTAAAAAAAAAAATAATAAAACACTAACGACTTCTCATCTTTTCTAATATTCCGTTCTTCATCTTCCAGCCTCTCCAATGACGGAACAAAAGATCCATCCAGCCCTCACTGTCTCCAGCATCAAAACCACTTTTAAGGTTGAACTCAGTTTGGAGAATGGCCAATATTTATCTTGGTCAGAACTTTTCAAGATCCATTGTCGTGCATACAAGGTCATTGATCACATCATTCCCCCACCACCACCTGCTACTTCTTCCGCACCACCACCAAAAGACGCCCCACAACCCAAAGTTGTTGATCCTGAAACATGGTCAACTTTGGATGCCATTGTTCTTCAGTGGATCTATAGCACCATCTCCGATGACCTGATGCATACCATTCTTGAACCTGACACCACCGCTGCCGAAGCATGGTCACGCTTGAAAGATATTTTTCAAGATAACAAGAACTCAAGGGCTGTTTATTTGGAACACCAGTTCTCCAACACGCGTCTTGACAATTTTTCTTCTGTTTCAGCCTATTGTCAAGAACTTAAGATGCTCTCGGATCAGCTCACTAATGTTGGAGCTCCTGTCTCTAATAACCGTCTTGTCTTACAACTCATAGCAGGTCTCAACGAAAGCTATGATAATGTTGCCAGTTTCATTCAACAAAGTGATCCACTCCCGCAATTCTATGAAGCTCGTTCCAGGTTAGTTCTTGAAGAGACTCGCAAAAACAAACAAGCATCAACTGCTTCTATTGCTTCTGGAACAGCCCTTGTTGCTGCTGCTCCCTCTACCACACCAAACCCCAAACACCAACACAACACCACTTCCGGCTCTAACTCTCCCAACCCGTCACCACAGCGTAATGATAGCTCGAATCGTGGACGTGGCAGGAACAATGGATATCGTGGTGGTGGTCGTAATGGTGGACGAGGCCGTGGACGTGGTCGTTCTAACAATTTCCCGCAGTCACAGTTTCAACAGTGGACACCATATGGTCCCTGGGCTTGGTCTCCTTATCAGTGGGCCTCACCACCACCCTCTTTCCCAACTGCTCCATGGTCTCGGCCCACTCCACCATCTGGAAGCCAAGGTATACTTGGTCCAAGACCCACTCAGACATATGCTGCATCTACAGTACCTACTGAACTTGATCAAGCTTTCCATACCATGTCTCTTAACCCTCCAGATGATCAATGGTACATGGACACGGGTGCTACTTCACACATGACCACCTCCCCAGGTACTTTCTCGTCTTACTTTAATTTGAGCATTCCAAAACATATACTTGTTGGTAATGGTAACAAAATTCCAATTCGTGGTTATGGACATATGCATCTTCCCCCACCTTACCCTCCTTTACATTTAAAAAATGTCTTGCATGCTCCCCACCTTATCAAAAACCTAATCTCAGTTCGTCGTCTCTCTACTGATAACAATCTTACTATTGCTTTTGATCCATTTGGTTTTTCTGTTTATAATTTTCAGACGGGGATACCAATCATGCGGTGTAATAGCATTGGGGACCTATATCCAATCACCAATTCCACACTCCAACAACTTACCTCGCATTCTACCTTTGCTGTCTTTTCTCAAGATCTATGGCATCACCGTTTAGGTCATCCGGGCGCTAATGTATTACGCTCGCTTCAGAATAAAAATTACATTCAATGTAATTCATCTAGGAGTTCTTTTTGTCAATCTTGTGTTTTTGGCAAACATATTAAACTACCATTTTATGATTCATCTTCTTCTACTTTAATGCCATTTGATATTTTGCACAGTGATTTATGGACTTCACCGTTTTAAGCTCTGGTGGTCATAAATATTACATTTTATTTCTTGATGATTATTCAAATTTTCTTTGGACATTTCCACTTGGCCACAAATCTCAAGTATACCCTACTTTCATATCTCTATATAACTTAATCAGTACACAATTTAACATGCCTGTTAAAACCTTCCAATGTGATAATGGCACTGAATATAACAACTCTAACTTTCACCAATTTTGCAAACAACATGGCATGATGTTTCGTTTCTCTTGTCCCATACCTCCTCTCAAAATGGTAAGGCGAACGAAAAATACGAGCCATCAACAATATTATTCGTACCCTCCTGGCTCACTCCTCTATGCCGCCAAAATTTTGGCACCATGCGCTTCAAATGGCCACCTACATCCTCAATATTCTACCTAGCAAGCTCCTAGCTCACCACTCCCCTGCAGAGATTCTATACAAACGTACTCCCACTTACACCCATCTTCGTGTCTTCGGATGTCTATGTTATCCTCTTATTCCATCCACCACTATTAATAAACTTCAACCTCGTTCTTCTCCATGCGTGTTTTTAGGATACCCGCAAAACCATAGAGGATACAAATGTTACGACTTAGCCACCAATAAAGTCATTCTTTCTCGTCACGTTATCTTTGATGAATCTCAATTCCCGTTCGCCAACCTACATACTCCAACACCCCCTACCTATCGTTTCCTTAACCATGGTGTTCACCCACTAATCATCCCATTTCTTTCTTCTGTTAACTCCACAGAGACAAACACCAGTGGGTCTGTTCTTGAGCCCCACTCTGATCAACCCAATCCACCCACATCCCCACCTCAATCTGGTCCAAATCCATCTCCAATCAGACCCTCTTCTCAGTCTACCCTCATCAACTCACCTCAACGACCCATCCTTCAATATGTTAGGCGCGGGTCTGCGATCTCTCGCCCCACTTCAGCCGCACGTGCATCCACTACACCTGCTCGCACCATGCACACCCGTAGCATGTCAGGTATTTCTAAACCTAAAAATCCTATAATGCTTGCAGCCATTACCTCACCTTGTCCAATTCCCCGAAACCCGAAAGATGCATTGTCTAATCTCAATTGGAAAAATGCCATGATTGATGAGTATAATGCTCTTATTGAAAATAAGACTTGGGTACTTGTACCTCGTACCAGTGATATGCATGTTATTCGTTCTATGTGGATTTTTCGACATAAATTGCGATCTGATGGTTCTTTTGAGCGATACAAAGCTCGTTTGGTTGGTGATGGCAGGTCTCAACAGGTTGGAGTGGATTGTGATGAAACGTTTAGTCCCGTGGTTAAACCTGCAACCATTCGTACGGTTCTCAGTTTAGCGGTTTCCAAGTCATGGCCTATCCATCAATTGGATGTTAAAAACGCTTTCTTGCATGGTACACTTAATGAAACCGTCTACATGCATCAACCAATGGGTTTTCGTGATTCTACACATCCCGACTACGTTTGCTTATTAAAGAAGTCACTTTATGGCTTGAAGCAAGCACCCCGTGCGTGGTACCAACGGTTTGCAGATTTTGTGTATACCATTGGTTTTGTTCATAGTAAATCAGATCATTCATTGTTCGTATACCGCAAAGGCAGGGACTTGGCTTATCTTCTCCTTTACGTTGATGATATTATACTCACTACATCTTCAGATACACTTCGTCACTCTCTTATTGATCTTCTTGCTCAAGAGTTTGCTATGAAGGATCTTGGACCATTGAACTATTTTTGGGTATTGCGTCAAACGTCATCAACATGGACTATTTCTTAGTCGATCGCAATATGCTTCAGACATTCTTGAAAGGGGTGGTATGTCATCATGTAAATCCTGTTCTACACCTGTTGACACTAAGGCAAAATTGAGTGCTGGTTCCGGAAATCCATATTCTGATCCAACGCATTATCGAAGTCTTGCGGGGGCTTTACAATATCTTACATTTACACGCCCCGACATCTCTTACGCCGTGCAACAAATATGCTTACACATGCATGATCCACGAGAGGAACACATGACAGCCCTTAAGCGTATCCTACGCTATGTTCAAGGTACTTTGCATTTTGGTTTGCATCTTTATAAGTCACCCACTTCTGCCTTAGTCTCCTACACCGACGCTGATTGGGGTGGGTGTCCAGATACTCGTCGCTCGACCTCTGGGTATTGTGTGTATCTTGGTGACAACCTGATTTCTTGGTCTTCAAAGCGACAACCCACGCTTTCACGCTCTAGTGCTGAAGCGGAATACCGCGGGGTTGCCAATGTGGTTTCCGAGTCCTGTTGGCTGCGCAATCTTCTCCTTGAACTACATTGTCCACTTCAAAAGGCCACTCTTGTTTATTGTGATAACGTGAGTGCCATTTTTCTGTCGAGCAACCCGGTACAACATCAACGTACCAAACACATCGAGATGGATATTCATTTTGTACGTGAAAAGGTGGCTCGTGGTGAAGTTCGCGTTTTACATGTTCCATCCCGTTATCAAATTGCCGACATTTTTACCAAAGGCTTGCCTCGTGTTTTGTTTGATGATTTTCGAGACAGTCTCAGCATCCGTCCTCCTCCCGCTTCGACTGCGGGGGTCTATTAGAATAATAGTATATATCTCTTGTATAAATGGGATGTATATCAAATCCATAATTCTCTCATAGTTAGTTAGGATGGATATGTATAACTCTTGTATATATATGCCTTTGGCATAATGAATGAAAGATACGGATTGTATTCTCACACAAACCCACACCAAATGCATAATGTGGATGGCCAAATTTCTGATCCCAGGCCAAACCTAGATATCACAATGAAAGCTTTTGGCTTAGTAACATGTAGTAATGCTAATGGCATATGTTGGCGAGTGTTGTTTTCTTCACTAAACATTGGGTATACTTATGATAATAAGAACACGGCAAGTCGCTACTATAGAAACAAGGGTCTATATAGAGACCAAAATACGTAATAAAAATCAGCAAATAGATTGTTCCTAACCACTTAGACATTTACCTTTTGCACATGGATATAAGCGCCATGCCATCCACCATTCAATCATGCTACAAAGCGAATCGTGCTATTATGCGCTTGGTGGTGACAATGTGACATGTGTCATTTCGCCATGCTATCTAGCTTAATGACTCGCTACAATACATATGGTTGTAACCACGTAATTCCACTATGTATAATGTTGAGTTGTGAAGCTAAAAATCAAGCCAAAAATCGCATCGGTCGACATACTTAGAGAGGAGGGAGTGCATGGTCGGGTAGTGTTAGGGTATACTAGGGTATTTGAATTTTGCACCGTCCCCACTAAATCGGTACTTGAAATTTTGTACCAAATCGAGCTCACAAGCGATCGAGTATACTCCTTTCTTCTCTATTTTTTTTTGTCTTTTTGTGAAAGGTAGTGTTAGGGTAGGATCGGGTACCACTCCCTCCACTTAGGGTAGTGTTAGGGTAGAATTGGGTAGTTTTGAGTTGAAGGGTTTTTATTGGATAGAGGTGATGTGGCACGGTATTAGGGTACCACTCCCTCCTCCCTAACCCCGCATTTCTACTGCTACTAGTAACAATCAAAACTCCACTATGTTTTGTTATAAATATTATACTTGCTACAGGGGTGGCATAAATACAAAATGGTTAACTCTACATACTTTTTGGTCTTTTGCTGTTGGTACAAACACAAAGTTCAGAGGGGCTAAATAGCTTAATGGGGGGGGAATGCACATGTGTTTTAAATGGGAATGCATATTTGTTTTAAGTGGAATAAATTCTTAGTTACGCAATAAAACACTTCTAATTGGGATTAGGTATTCGTGACCTTCCCCCAATCTCTCTCTCTCTCTCTCTCTCTCTCTCTCTCTCTCTCTCTCTCTCTCTCTTTTTTTTTTAGTTTTGTTTGGGTTAATAACCTAAAGTCTTATCTTGTGAGAATATAAAACAGAATAACCAAAAATAACTCTTTAGACATTAAAGTTGACATTTTGTCTTTCTTTAAGTATTATGACCATTTTACCATTCGAAAATATTTCAAAAAAAAAGAAATTGAAAAAAATTGAAATATCAAAAAAAGTATTTGAAAAAAATTCAAAAAATATTTTGTAAAAAATTCTAAAAAGTATTTTGAAAAAAAATTTAGAAAGGGTGAAATGGTCATAATATTGTCATAATACTTAAAGAAAACAAAATGACAACTTTAATGTCTAAGTTATTTTTTATTCACTACTTAAACCTGGCTATTCTTGACAAGTAATCTTTAAAGGTTATTAAAAGATAGTCAAAAATAGCGTAGCGATGAAGATGGCCACAACTCACCACTTCTTAAATAAGCACAGAATTAGCTTTCATGAAAAATAACTACAATTCATCTCTTTTTGTCAAACGATCACTAAAAGCTCCACATACTGTGTGTGTTTGGCAAAGTAGGGTGCACTATTTTGCTTGTTTGCCGCTGGGAAGGGCCTTTTCCTTTTGTTTTCCGCCCAACACCATCTCACTTATTAATGAAATCTCAACCACCCCAATTAATGAAATCCAACCCCACCCACCTCTACCCCATTTATTAAGCCCTCACCATCTTCTTCCATCATTCTTTACACCTTTTGAAGCAACAAAACACACCCCTAAAGCCACAACCACGACCACGGATGATCTTTGAAAGACGGTTTGATCTTGTATATCTATGTAAGTTTTATTATAATTCACTAAGTCTTGTTAAATATCACGATACATTACTTTATATGTTGATTTTCTTATAGTATTTAAATGTTTTAAATCTATATGTTGCCTTTAACTTTGATGTATGGTTTGGTTTTTTTTAGCTATATGTATGTTTTCTCTATCATATGTCTTGGTTTGCTAATGTTAAAGAATAAAAACATTTTTTGCTACTACTATTTTTGGTATTCAATTTTTGTTATTTAAAGTGTTGATATTGTTTGTGTGTTTGATCATATGTTTGACATCAAAGCAGATAAATATGGGAAAGCAAATTGTTTTACCATAGAAACAATGATAAAAACATTAGATCTTAAAGTTAAATTGTTTTTTTATTCAGAAACCAAAAAAATACAAGATCATAGTTATCTGCTTGTCATGTTATTGTTGGAATGGGTGGTCTCGGAATTATAAGCTCGAGGAAGATGCTCCGGTGGTGTCATCATATCAACAACCCTCCCCCATAATGATCTCTCCAGGTATAAACTCTTACTAGAAAAAGAAAAAAAAAAGCCGTTAACATTAATAATAGGAAAAAAACAATAAAAGATGGAAAAAGTTTAAGATTATTTTATTATTATTATTATTATTATTATTATTATTATTATTATTATTATTATTATTATTATTATTATTATTATTATTATTATTATTATTATTATTATTATTATTATTATTATTATTATTATTATTATTATTATTATTATTATTATTATATTTTGTTTTTTTTTTTTTAGCTAGCACTTTTATTAAGCTTAACTAGTTAGCTAGGTATACTACTTTTATGATATATGTATCTTATTTGTATATACAAACTAGCTCATAACCCGTGTTCAACACGGGCTTTGATAGTAAATAATTAAAGTTAACCAAAAATTAAGAGATTATATGTAACATATGATATGTGGATAATTTGCACAAATGTAAGTCTTGAATACTAAAGCAAAAATAACAAATTGCTTACGGCTTTGAAAAGGTTATTTCAATGACAACAAATATTCTGATTAATTACACATTAAAACTTGAATAGTTAACAACATCTATTGTGTGGTTCATAGAAAACAACAATGTAATTATATTGATATGTAAAATTTGTAGAAAACGCATTGTGCACCAAAAGTCCAAAAGTATACAACAAAACCGTAATCCTGATAAATCCAAATGCAGTATGTTATGTCAACTGTAATCATTTTATTTATGCATGAATACATATGATGTATGATTCATACACTTTTGCTCCTACTATCAAAATTATGACTAACATAAAGTTTAATGGTATCGACAACAGAAAACACCAAAAAACGAAAGTGGAACAATTTGCTAAATAACATAATTGCAGGAATATTTAAGTTCGCGATTACATACGGGAAGACTTACGCAATAGTGGTTTCGATCGAGAATGAGGAACTAAGCGAGCGATTTGCGCTTGGGCCTTAGCAGGCTTCGGATCGAAATCGAAGGCTCCAACATTTTCAATAAAGTCTGTTAAAATATATTCCATTTGTATTAAGTCATTTCCAAAATGACTTCTCATAGGCTTGATTTTAATTACCTTAGCACCTTTGGCGACTTTTATAATGACATGGTACTAAATGCCAACATGGGGTTTAAGGTTAAGCGGTATTAAACTCCTTTCTATTTATTTATTATTATTTTTTTCCTTATCTCGACTCTATAACCTCCTCTTCAGGGTCATCAATCTCTACCAAAAAACTATTGCTCAAAAAACTGATGAATTGAACCTGTCGACTTGGTAAAAAATACTTGTTTTGAATTTAACCGTTTTCACCCGTTAACCAACCCGGCCATTTTACTCTAGCACCACCTTGACCACCAGCTATCCGTAGGCGAAATAGAAAATTGTAGTTATAATCATATTGACAAATTAAAAGTAAACCAACCTTTTGCTCAGTGGCTTCACCGGTATGAAGGGCAGCCTAAACGACTCTAGCACCATCTTGGCCACGAGCTATCTGTAGGCAATGGCAACACATCAAACTGCATAAGCTCCTCTATTCTTCCGTTCCTTACACAAACTCAACACTATATAAAAAAAAATAAAAATAAAAATAAAACTGTGTGACCTAAATGATGATTTTAAAACAGTAAAATAATTCAAAAGCACCACCTTGAGTAACACATGCGCTATGTATGATATTTAAATCTGCGCTAGGTTCATAAACGAGATATGCAAATAGAAAATACGAGAACTAACTACGTCTTTTATGCCTTTCAAAACCAAACTCTAAAATTTTGATGCCCTCGTGTTAGATAATGGAAAGTCGTGGTGTTATTCGATTATTGAATTGTTTAGACGACATTCTTTCCTTCATGTTACGTGTAAAACAGTAGGGACCTTAACGGCCTGTTCTATATAGTTTGTTAATTGCCCATAAATTGCGACTCTTACAAAAACGACAACAATTTCTTAGCTAGCAAGGGGCTAGTACGCTTCTTGATCGAATACAACTCTTGAAAGAAAATTAGATATCCTAGATATATACTAGGTCTGTTGGACTCTTTAGCGATCTTACTAACATAAAGTCTACTACAGACTCCAACATGAAAAAAGTACTGCCACAAATTAAGAAACATCTCATACATTCAGTGAATGAATCCATAACAAGAGTAAATTTAAAGTACACATATCTTAGTAGCATTACAAATTCTAAAGGACTTCCTTGTAAACTACATTAGTTGTAGTGCTCATAAGCTCATTATCACTAACTAATACCTTTAAGCCTTTATTACTTTTTACTCTAGACACGGCGACATATAATTGTCCATGAGTGAAAACTAGGCGCGGTAAGAATAAACCAACACGTGCGAGAGATTGCCCTTGACTTTTGTTAATTGTCATTGCAAAGCATACGGCAATAGGAAACTGTTTTCTAACCATTTTGAACGGTATTCTCTTATCCGAAGGATTCATCTTTTGTCTAGTAATCAAAGTTGTATCACCAATATTACTCCCTGTTAGGGGTGTCAGTAGGGTCGGGTTGACCCGACCCGAACCCGAACCCGAACCCGATAAGGCCTTATCGGGTCGGGTCTAATCGGGTCAAGAATCTTGTCGGTTGTTTTGACCCGAACCCGATAATGTTATTGGGTCGGGTTAGGGTTAAAAACAATGTTATCGGGTTATCGGGTCAACCCGATTAGACCCGATAATCAATTTTCCATTTTTTATATATTAGTTTTTATAGGCCCAATACTTACTGTACGTTTGGTTTATATATTAGTTTTTATATATTACTTTGTAACTTAAACATTTGGTTTCTGAAAGTAACTTTGGGATTATGCAGCTTCTGGTCTTATGCAGCTTAGCTTTAGCATGTTACTTTCTCACTTTGGGATTCTTGTTTACTTTGTTACTTTGTTACTATGGTGATTCTTGTTTACTTTGTTACTTTGATGGTTGAACTTTGTTTATGAACTTTGATGGTTGAACATTGTTGTGATATCTGAAAGTAACTTTGGGATCAGATTCTTGTTAGGTCTGCTGTAACTTTGGGATCAGAACTTTTGATCTGCTGTACAGGTCTGCTATTACACGTCTGCTGTAATTTGGGATCATATTCTTGTCAAATTCATGACCTTAGGTCTGGTATGATTCTGTGGAATGACCATGGTTGAAACTGGTATGCTGTAATTTGGTATTAAACCAAACATCACTTGTATTTTAGTTCAGGTCTGGTATGTAGAGTTGATGGAATTATATAGTTCAGGTCTGTGTTGAATGGCCATGGTTGAAACTGAAACAGTATTGATGTTTTAACCCGCCAACCTGACTAAACCCGACCCGACTAAACCCGACCCGATAAGACCCGAACCCGATAACCCGATTAGTTATCGGGTCGGGTTGCGGGTGACTTTTTAAAAATTCGTAACCCGACTCAACCCGACCCGACAAACCCGATAACCCGACCGATAACACCCCTACTCCTTGTAATAAACAATTATGTGAAATAAGTTTGTTATTAGTTTTGTGAGAAAAATACAAATAAAAAATTGTTTTTTATTCAGAAACCAAGAAAATACAAGATCATAGTTATCTGCTTGTCATGTTATTGTTGGAATGGGTAGTCTCGGAATTATAAGCTCGAGGAAGATGCTCCGATGGTGTCATCATATCAACAACCCTCCCCCATAAGGATCTCTCCAGGTATAAACTCTTACTAGAAAAGAAGAAAAAGAAGAAAAAAAAAAGTCGTTAACATTAATAATAGGAAGAAAACAATAAAAGATGGAAAAAGTTTGAGTTTATTATTATTATTATTATTATTATTATTATTATTATTATTATTATTATTATTATTATTATTATTATTATTATTATTTATTATTTTTAAACACCACTTTATTAAAAACTCAAAAGGATTTATTAGTGGGAAGCCGAGAAACCAACTGGGCCCCATTCTTATAACAAAACTAATAGCAATAATTATTATTATTATTATTATTATTATTATTATTATTATAAAACATCACTTCATTAGAAAATCATAGGAAATTAGAAAAATTAGTGGGGAGCCGAGACTAATTGGGCCCCACTCTCTAGCAATTGTAAAACAAATCCTACTAAAAATATAGTTAGCACCACGCCAATATCTTGAGTGACCGAGAACTTTCGGATTCGCTTGAGGTCACCGCCTCCTTCTCGAGTTCACCAAAAGAAGAGAAAGAGAAGGGATGAACCTATATCCAATATCGGTAGCATTTGGTTTCGTGCTTGACACGTTTGCGTTGTGCAACTTCAATCACGGCATACCACCCACAAAGTCGGTCATACCGGTTTGCGTCAAGGCGATGACCCGATAAGATCAACACACATCAAGGCCTCTCTCCACGAGTAAAGTAACAAGTCGGTGGGCGTAGGTGTTTGTCCCTCTCCATGAGCCCGATATCAACTTCTTTCTGAGCCGAAACCCCTACCGGGAGCGGATATCGGCGAGAGTATCACGCACCACATTATGTCGATGTTTAATACTAATAATACATGCGCATGATACAACATGATCCCCATAGATATCACCAGTAAAACCTTGGAACAAGCGAGCCACGACATCCGAGTGGAGAAAGGGGACACCTGAGCGATAGCATAAAACACACGGTAGGTTTAGCATTCATAGTCTCGCCCACCCAACTATCGGGACTACTCGAGCCGGTCGGTATGGTCTTCCATTTGCGATCTCCATAGGGCCATCTGTCTAGCGGATAAGCGAAAGGTGAATTCACCTCTTTTGTGACACATGTGAAATATAAATCGCCAATTTCTTCATGAGTTTGGGGCGACAATCTCACAAGAGCTACCCAAAAGGTCGGTCTCCATTTTCTCGTTAAAAACATGCGGGGCATCATCAAAGGAAGATCCAAGCACCAACACGGGCTCAGGAGAAGTTCGATCGTAGGTGGCCGATTGAGTCTAGAAGCAAGGAAGGCATAATTCAAAACATCACCGGCAGTATACACCAAGCCCCCAAATTCAAAAGGAAGAGTGGCGGTCTCCATTGCCAATTTCAAACCCGGGCCAGGCGGTGACAATTCGCTCGAAGAGGCGAAGTGCTTCATCGAATGAAATCGAGCACGTTCAAAGACACGGGGAACATAAGCATAGAAAATACGACTTGAAATACCGGCACATGCACGGAGAAGCGACAACTCACATTGGGGATCATTAAGCTTAGAAACAACGTCCATAAGTTCAATGGTTTTAGAAACTTCGTTTCAAAACGAGCTTCTTGCTAAACTCAAGGTCTACACCAACAGGCCCACCCAACAATATTACACCATGCATGGGTCGTGCAATATTAGGAGGAAAACACCTGTGATCGCTTCTAGGATCTTCCTTGGCCAAAAACCTCGGTTTATCGGCGTTGAGTGCAAACCATAACGAGGTCCATCTATCATAATGAGCTCCGGGACCTTCCCAACAAACGAGTGTCTCGATAACGCCACACGCGTCGTTCGGGGTCAAGGAAACTTCCTTTTCTTGAGCAAGTTTTATAACACCCTAGGCGTTGAACCTAATCGTTGTAGTGTAGTAATTAGGGTAAGCCACGTATTGATATCGTTCTCTGGGGAATAAGAATGCTAGTAAGAAGTTACTAAGCTAAGTTTAAGGTTGAGGAAGATTATTTTGTATTTTTATATTTTATGAAATGGAAAGGTACGAATCTCGGGTATTGGATTTGGGGTTGGTATTTCACCGATTACTCTACTATTATCTAAACTAAGGTTGTGGAGTCTATGTCTAATTAATGTGATCTCGTATGATAGTTTAAAGATGTGTTTACTTAGGTTGTACTACTCCTTAATTATCTCCTATTGATGGTTGAGTTGTCACGTCCTTATTCTTAGTTGCGTTGTGTGTCTAAAGTTGTAGGGTATGCTTTCTCCCAACTCTTTGAACTTACCAAAGGTCTCGCTACAAAACCCACTAGGGATGATAAACTCTTACTCTAAGGCACTCTTTGGATAATTTAGCCTACAACTACTCGGTAATCATATTCTAAGGTTCACAAAGATGAATCAAGCATTAAGTACACAGCGAATGACCTATCGCATTACTAGATCATTGATCAACTAAGATAAGAAACAACCAATCAATATTCAATAATTAAGTTTCATATTCCTAAGCAAACACACAAATAAATTAATGGGACATGGAGAACATGCAAGCATACACACAAATAATCAAAGACATAATTGAATTAATGAAGTAAATACTTATCTTGATGTAAGATAGGGTTTAAAACACTAAAATATCTTGTACAAGACACCTTAGGTTCGGTTTTAGGTTTTCACTCCAAAAGACTCTCTCTAAAACCGAAAAATTAGTATTCTATATAAAGATTACATATGCGATGGCGTCACCTTATGTTTCGTGACCGCCGTGTCGCCGTCATTAGGGTTTCGTCTTGGCACGTTAACTGCGGCGGCGTCACCTTATGTACGAGGCGCGTCCTCTTCACCTCGGCGTCGTCTGGTTGCATCTAGGTCGTCACAGTAGCAACGGCCTCTCTTTTTAAAGCCGACGCCGTCACTTGAAAATAGGGTATTTGGCTCTTGTATCGTCACAAAAAATCCTCCGACGGCGCCGCAATTAACACCGACGCCGTCGCCTTACTTTCGCCAGCTTTGAGTGTCTCGATTCGACTTTGGCCATTTTCTTCATATATTCGCCTTTTCGTCCAAATAAGTGCCATTCCAGCATTTTGTCTTCAAGAGACCTAAAAGTGAAAAGGAACGATATTAAGCAATAACGGATACAAAAGTGATCAAATAAGGACTTAACGACCCTCAAAATGGTACCTTTAAAACCTTATCAAATATCCCTACACTTGTTATTTGCTTGTCCTCAAGCAAATGTGCTTTTAGCCAATTAATTTATAAGTTAGGGGTCATGAAACATTAATTCAAAGCGGTCCACAACACATAAAGCCCCAAGAAAGTCATAACAAGCACGAATTACATACTAGCACCTCACATGGGGTGTTTGGATACTCGCATCTCTCTCGGTGTATATATGAAATATAACAAATAGGAAATGGAAGATAAACACTCATTAACGGTCCTAGTACATAGATTACCATAGGCTTGAGAATAGATCAAACCTCCATCGCTTTGGCGTAAGCACCTAGGAAAGACTATCAAAGAGGTCTTTTAAAGGGTCAGTAATGTTAGGCTTACGGTAGGGAAACAAGGGTTTGGTGGGATAGGTTATTTAGTGGTGGCAAGTCAAAAATCTCTATGTTAAATGCATACGAAGAATGGCGTTGCTAAGCCAAGACTCGACACTCTAAAACTCTAGGTAACTAAACAAACAAACATAAATTTAAAGGATAGATGTGGGATGATAGCAGTATGTATGTTTTTTTTTTTTTTTTTTTTTTTTTACACTCAATATTTTTTTTTTTTTTTTCTCTTTCTATTTTTTTTTTTTTTTTTTTTTTTTTTTTTTTTTTTTTTTCATACACTTTTACTCTACCATCCTCTATGGTAACATCAAAATGATAGGGTTTATAGGCACATCCCTACACTTGAGTTTTATTACTCTAACACTAATTTGACCCGAATTTGAAAAGATCAAAACACACAGGGTACATTATTATGCAAACAAAGGAATTTGAATTTAACATTCCTTCCGTCATTTCATAAACTTTAACTTTTCCCATGAATCCCAATCGTCCCAAAGCGTATACAAAGGATATGACTCGACTTAGCAACTCATGCAAGCAACTAGATAATTGAACTAAGGGTTTAGGGTGATAACAAACATTTGCACTAAAGTGAGTGCATAAGGGGTAGGCTAAAGCGATTTGGGTGTATATTTGGGGTGGGGTGTAAACAATGCTCTTCATTGATATTCGGAAAACCGAAACAACACGAGAACCGCGAAAAGGATAGGCTCGAGGGTTAACTAGGGGTATCGTGTACTAAAGATGAGTACAACATAAAGGGTGTGGGGAATTACTCAACCGATGTGGAAGAAGTAATTATATTACGGGTATCAAACAAGGGTTTATCCTAATGCCTCTTATCATTTAGTTATTCCTAACTACACAAGTGTAGCCTCACTGCGATCTCGGAATGCATCACAAAACAAGTTCTAGAATCTAATATACTACGGTTCACACTCTAAGCATTGAAGATGAATGCTTTAATTCTACTAATCTAAGGCGATCCTCACATTTTGGGTGGTAAAGGGTTTTTGTGCTAATCGTGCACTTCCTATCCATGGGACGCTTTTGTTAAGACTAATGGCCCACTCTTATATGTCATGAAAATTTTAAATTTGGTGCCAAAATTACCCTAACCGACATTTTCTCATGGTTTATTGCACAAATACAATTGGACAAAGCAAATATTCAAGGATAAGTATAGTTTCAAAGTTCCGTTTATTTTCCCTCCACACTTAAACCGAACATTGTCCCCAATGTTCCCGAAATATCAAAGTTATGATAATGGAAGGTAATTAAAAACGAAAGAAACTAGTACTCCCCTGATTAGCTCGGTAGGATCCGTGTAAAGTAGTGGTTATATCTTTCCCAAGAAGAATGTATGCTTGAAAAGCTCATTCCAAGCTTATGTTTCTTCTTCTTGATAAATAAAACCTGCACACTTTAAGAAAACAGACAACCCAACGCATCAAACCGAACAAAGAAAAATCACAGCAAGATGTAATTCCAAACTTAAATAAGATATAATGCTTGTGGAATGGATGTTTACTGAATTTACGGAAAATTAAGACACGGAAAATTCCAAAAATTATAAGTAGCTCGACGAGAAAAAGTAATCGATTGTTTTGCTCCTTCGGCGTTGTCGGGTTGCGATCTGACGCCGTCGGTTATCATAACGAAACGGTGCGATTTTACGAAGAAAAAAAATTATGGAAAATTTTATCTTTAAAATGGAAACATTTCCTGCAAAACATCCATTATGACTCTATACAAGCATTTGACTCTAACAAACACACATATATATCTTTTAAATAATTGTAATTCTCATGTTCACGTTTCTTTTGGAAGCGTGTGTAATCCTCCCACACTTATCCCTTATGTAAAATACCTTTATATGTAATTAAGATGAGGTTAAAGACAAAATAAAGCATTTTACAAATTCAAACATGAGAATAAACAATTAATAAAGACATACGACACAAAAATGAAAATGAAAAACAAATACACATGGGTTGCCTCCCAAGAAGCGCTTGTTTTGTTCGAGTCACGAGCGACTCTACCCTTATTTAACAGATAAAGGGAAGTTTTCCTACACTTAAGTTTAAGTGGGTGATAGTAGTAATACACACCCTTAGGGTGGAAATTTGCTACGTGAGGAAAGGTGATGGGTGATTTATATGCTCAAAGGAGTGTGATCCATTCATTATAACCTTACCTAAGTCTATTGGTGTGGCGGGTAAATCAAATCTCCTCCTAAAATGGATCATCTTCTATTAACTTCAAAAGATTCTTAGTTAAGGATCCATCTTGACCTAATAAACCGGTTTAAACCCATAGTGTTTCTTGTTATCAACCATGAATGAGTGATATAAGTGTAAGGTCATGGGTTACTCTATATTAGCTTCCACTCTACATGGCCTAGAATCTATCACCTTTATCAAGCAACTACCGGACTATCTATTTTGATGGGTGGTTGGGGCCTAATTCAATTCAAGATTTACATATAAAGACGGAACATTGGGTAAGGTTTTTGGTTGAGGCTCGGTTCATCAAAATTAGGAACTTCCTAGGACTAAGAGAGAGTCATGACAACAAGCATCTAAACCTACATTCTCTAGTGGCGTTTGGTCCAAAGGTTCTCTACCAATTGGGGCTCCTATAGTCTCTTCTACTTCTTAGGGTAAGTTATAGGTGATGTGTGTTCCTCAGTGATGGTAGGGCTTGTGGGCTTGGAGTTTCCACCTTTTCTCCATTATATCTAGATCTCTAAATGTTTGAAATCTATCCCACACATGCAACTAGGTATTTTAGCTTGAACCATCTCACAATCTTGTTTGGGTTTAGGTTTCATGTTCTTAAAACTAGGTCTTTTTATCATGATTCCTAAGGTTAGATAAATCCTTCTTATCCATTTCCTCAAGTTCTAACAATGAAGGTTTATGCATAGGAGGTTTTAGAAAATTCTAAAGATGGTGTCACTAAAGGGTTGATATTGACAACGATCGTTGAATAGAAGCCACACAAACACAAAATATATCAAATCCATCCAATCTTACACCCTTCTTCTTTGGATATCTCTAAGTTCACTCACGAATTCATTAGAACAATAAAACCAAACCAACTTGCGAAATTCAATTGTTCCTCATTTGTTAATGATTCAAATGCTACTTCACTTGCCATAGCGACAAATGAAAGGGTTTTACGAACACAAACACAAAGAAGGTAGATAGACTACAAGGAAGCTAAGAAAAAAAAAAAATCTCACTGATAGGAATCTTGTGAGTGACCTAAGCGAGATATAAATCAAGCCTAAACAATAACTATTCCCGGTGGCGCCAAAAACTTGATAACGCTACGCGTCAAGATTTGGGTCAAGGAAACTTCCTTTTCTTGAGCAAGTTTTATAACACCCTAGGCGGTGAACCTAATCGTTGTAGTGTAGTAATTAGGGTAAGCCACGGTATTGATATCGTTCTCTAGGGAATAGGAATGCTAGTAAGTTACTAAGCTAAGGTTAAGGTTGAGGAAGATTATTTTGTATTTTATATTTTATGAAATGGAAGGTCGAATCTGGGTATTGGATTTGGGGGTTGGTATTTCTACCGATTACTACTATTATCTAAACTAAGGTTGTAGGAGTCTATGTCTAATTAATGTGTGCTCGTATGATAGTTTAAAGATGTGTTTACTTAGGTTGTACTACTCTTAATTATCTCCTATTGATGGTTGAGTTGTCACGTCCTTATTCTTAGTTGCGTTGCGTGTCTAAAGTTGTAGGGTGTGCGTTTCTCCTAACTCTTTGAACTTACCAAAGGGTCACAAATCTACAAAACCCACTAGGGATGATAAACTCTTACTCTAAGGCACTCTTTGGATAATTTAGCCTACAACTACTCGGGTAATCATATTCTAAGGTTCACAAAGATGAATCAAGCATTAAGTACACAACGAATAACCTATCGCATTGCTAGATCATTGATCAACTAAGATAAGAAACAACCAATCAATATTCAATAATTAAGTTTCATATTCACTAAGCAAACACACAAATAAATTAGCGGACATGGAGAACATGCAAGCATACACACAAATAATCAAAGACATAATTGAATTAATGAAGTAAATACTTATCTTGATGTAAGATAGGGTTTAAAACCCTAAAATCTTGTACAAGACACCTTAGGTTCGGTTTTAGGTTTTCACTCAAAAGACTCTCTCTAAAGCGAAAAATTCGGATTCTATATATAAGATTACATATGCGACGCGTCACCTTATGTTTAATGGCCTGCCGTGTCGCCGTCATTAGGGTTTCGTCTTGGCGCGTTAACTTTGGCGGCGTCACCTATGTCGAGGCGTCGTCCTCTTGACCGGCGTAAATCTGGGTTGCATCTAGGCCGTCGGTAGCAACGACCTACTCTTTTAAAGCCCGCGTCGTCACTTGAAAATAGGGTATTTGGCTCTGTATCGTCACAAAATCCTCCGACGGCGCCGCGATTAACACACGCGCGCCGCCTGCTTTCAGCAGACTTTGAGTGTCTCGATTACGACTTTGGCCATTTTCTTCATATATTCGCACCTTTTCGTCCAAATAAATGCCATTCCAAAGATTTTGCCTTCAAGAGACCTAAAAGTGAAAAGGAACGATATTAAGCAATAACGGATACAAAAGTGATCAAATAAGGACTTAAACGACCCCTCAAAATTGTACCTTTTAAAACCTTATCAGTGTCTCCAATGATCGTACATGTGGAAAACTAGAAGGGGGGGTTGAATAGTTTTGCCAATTAAAACTTCCTTTTAATCTATTTAGATTGACTTATGTCAATCTATTTGGATGTGTGTGTTGGATGTTGATAAACAAGCATATAAAGGTAAGTAATGAAAAGATAAGAGTAAAAGCACAAAACCACAACGCGAGTATTTATAGTGGTTCGGCTACAAGGACACCTTCCTTGCCTACTCCACTCCCGAGTCACCTACTCGAGTTCGTAATCACTACACCAATCTCCTTATGGCGGAGAAGCCTTCACAACGTCGCCTACCCTTTTTGGGTGCTAGGCTAACCACCGGGTTCTTTCACTCCAAGGTGAACCACACCTAAAGAGCGTCGCCTACCCTTTATAAGGTACTAGGCTAAGTACCTGGTTCTTTCACTCCAAGGTGAACTACACCTTCAACGTCGCCTACCCTTTATTAGGTACTAGGCTAAGCACCTAGTTCCATTGCAATGGAGGAACTACTACCACTACACCAACGACTAATCCCAAGGAGATTTACTCCTTTACAACATCATCAAGGATATCAATATCCTTGGATCTAATACTAGTCTATCTTGTACATCAAAACACACCATATCGAATGTACATCTAAGGCACCTTTCACTAATGCCTTTGACTAGATCTACAAGACACCTTTCACTAATGTCTTGTGTCTTCACTAAGCACCTTTCACTAATGCTTAGTCTTGACTTCTAAGCACCTACCACAAGTGCTTATGCTATAGACAATAGATACCCTTCACTAATATCTTCGTCTTGACACTTGAGACATCTTTCACTAATGTCTTCAACACTACAATTCTTTGAAGAAAGAAAGGAATCATCAACAAGAAGACTTGATAGCCTTGATGATGAGGAAGCATGGCAACTCATGGACTTGAGTTTGCTCGACTTCAAGGGTGGTGATCTTGCCTTTAAGAGGAACCTAAAAGATCACACAAAACAAAACTACAAACATAGATCTCTTGGATCGAGGTTAGTGAGTTTTAACTCGGGGAGAAAGTGTGTTAGAAAGGGGAGAAACAATGAAGAAATGGCTCACTATTTATAAAGGAAAAATCTCTGTTCCCGGATCCCACGGATCCCTACCAAGGGATTCGGCTAGCACAAAGCTAGGGATCCGTGGAGCATCCTTACCCATGGGTATTTTGGTTATGGGTCATGGGTCATGGGTTGAACCATGGATCTTTTAGCTAGATACAATGTATCTTTGAGTGCAAAGCACTTGGTCACTTGGGTATGGGTTGATCCATGGGTTATGGATATTATCCATGTATGATATAAGCATGATGTCATGCAATGGGTTATGGGTCAAGCTCCATGGGTTATGGGCTTTGGGTTGTACCCAACTACATTCAATGTATTTGCCCAATGGGTTGTGATACTTAAGTTTCTACCATTTATATTACCCAATATACTACATACTAGTTATGTGTATTTTACCCAAATATGTAAACACTAGTTGTTGTACATATGTATTACTAAGTCATAAAATCACTTATACTTGTTTTAGTGTTTTATGTGAAAATGTGAATATGTTAGAAACTATTAGTTCAAACCATTTACGTATTTTATTTGTTTCGTTAACATGATTTTACGTTTGTTATCGACAAAACATTAGAAGATCGTAAAATATAAATAAACGTTTTTACGGCTTATTTGTATTATCAATCTCCCTTTTGTTGATGATAAAACATAAAATTATTTTAAGGAAAAGATAAAATTCGTAAAGTTTAATTGTAGTTTTACTTTCTTCTCCCCTTTGTCGAAACAAAAGTGCTTGAAAAAAGCAACACATCGTTTTAAGAAAAACATGTGAAAGAAATAAAAATAAAAGGAATAGAGAGCAAGTAGCAGGAGCGGATCTCGTCTTTACTCCCCTTGACGAGTCCATCCCTATGTAAGGCGTCAAGAAAGTGATACTAATCTAGTTTGTTTGCAAGTAAGTTTGCAAAACATTTCGTCTAAGTGACGAATGTGCTCCCCTGATGATTGCAATTTTGCAAGGGATGTCACGAAATGTAAACCTAGTATTGCAAGTAATTTGCAATGTATTGCTGACATAAAGCTCCCCTAGCTTTAGGATGTCAAAGTCTTCATGTGTAAATTGAATAACTACAAAACAAAGGTTAGAAAGCAAGTAAAATTCACAATTTTCTGCAAATGTGGTTCAAGTTAGTAGAAAAATAGCTTTCTGTCTCACGGATCCCACGGTTCCCTCCTAGTAGGGATCCGTCAAGGAAATTCTGAGGGATCCGTATTAGCTGGTTAATTTCAACAAAGGTGATATAACAAGTAATGTTACTACAAAAATGAGATATGAATACAAAGTAATCATATGCTCAGAAAAATAACAAGTAGCATGTAATTCCATTTAATAAAACTAGAGTTATGCTCAGAAAAATAACATGACTCTAAAAACTAAGAAAAAAGAAAATACATGACTAGGAATTTCTAAACCAACTATCGCTTGATGCTAGGACACCACTAAAATCTTCTAGCTCAAGTTTTGTTTAGGTTTAATCTCGTCGAAACGTTCGAGGAGATGATAGAACATGAAACGTTGGTCTTCTCGTACTTCATGTATCAAACTTTCAACATGTTGACAATGATAGCAATCTTTGTCATGGCTAGGTAGTGGTGGTGGAAGAAATGAAATGGCTTGATCACGAAGGATCAAGTGAAGCGGCTTGTGGAGCTTCAAACAGCGGAGGGATTGGTGGGCGCATTTGAGAATGGCCGACCAAGAATGATGGTGGTGGTAGAGAAGTGTCAACTTCCATATGGTCGGGTGGTTGACTTTGATGATTTCTCATAATCCAAATGGGATTATATGATGGAGACGGCGAAAAGAAAGCCGGAGCAAGTGTTGACTCAACACCTTGATTTTGTACTATTATTCCTCCTAATGAGGAGAATGTTGTCGGCGGAGGCGGATGAGACGGCCTAGGAGGCAAATCCTCTAAGTTGTAGAGGTGTGGTGATGATAGTGGAGATGTAAAAGAAATAGCTCTAGGAACCAATGGTGATGGTTTAGTGGAGATGATATTGTTTGGCCTAGGAGGTATGGTGGTGTTTGGCATAGGTAGTTTGTGGGTACTATCCTTTTAGGAATTGGTTTGATTGGTTGAGGAAAGATCCTATCATTTGTTGGCTTGACCGGAGATGATTCGGTTGAGGAGATTTCGTGTATGACACGAGCCTTTTTCATGGGTGGTTCTTTGGTGGATAAGTTACTACTTGGGGTTTTCCTCATGATGAGATGATTTCAAGAGGTTTGCAAGGGTTTCTAAAGTGATGAAAGTTAGGAAGAAGGTGATGACTATGGAGGTCCTAACAAAGTGGTTTATAAACCAAGAGATTTGGCAAGTGCATTTAAGCCTTAAGCCACTAGGATTCATTGGAATATGATGATTAACATGCACAAGAATCAACTTCAGAGTTTGCACTGATCTAAAAACTCATTTAAGATGAGATGGAGTGTTTGAGTTAGGAAGATGAGTTGAAATGATTGTTTTAGCAAGATTTGACATAAACATCATCCGGATCCGGTTCCCTCCTTGAGTGATCCGTCTAGGCTAATCCTAGGGATCGGCTCGGTGACTATGAAAGAGTGGAAATGATGTTTCTAAGATATAAGATCTATATCATCTTGAGTGTTTCGATCCTCTAAGTGTCTTAAATGAAGGGTGCTTAAGTACTTGAAAGTAATGAGTGATGTAGTTAATGATTGTCTTTTATGGAAGGATTTTGGAACTTTCATGAGTACCAATGGATGAACATGGATGACACTAAAGATGAGAGTGTCAATTGAAGCTAGGTGATCCTAGAGATCAGGTTGTGACTTAGGATAGTGTTTTGGAAAATATCCTAAAGGCTTTGAGATGAGAAAAAAGCTAGAGTTTGATCAACTTTGATCAATTTTGAGGTAAGGATGATTTATGATCAATTTTGCCATAATCGAAAGATTTCTAAGGCTAAATGTGAGGGATCAAGTAAAAAATAAAGTGTGAGTTTGAGAGCGGAAGAGTAATGGATTAAAAATGAAACGGTAGATCTACAAGCGTCTTAGAGTGTGATCTAGGTGAGTTATGTGTGAGTAGGAAAGATCAACCTATCTTGATAAGGACTTAATTTGCCTTAAGACACTCTGTTTAGCTTAGTGTGAGGTGTTCTAAGGATATGTTTGAAATATAATGCTTGCAATTGCATTTTCTGTTTGCCGGATCCCACGATTCCCTAAGTGTAGGGATCCGTCTAGCACAATCTTTGGGATCCGCCCATCTACTCAGCAGGACCTTTACTAAAGGTATGCAATGATCTTGACAATCCATTATATCTCAAGTATAGTCTAAAAGAAGTTCTAATACTAAGATATCAAATGTAAGATGTTTTATTTCATGAAAGAAATTGGATTACATTGATAAAGCACGAGTACAAGAGAATTGATCCTATTTTGGAATACTACTAGGTTCCTTGAGTGTTTTCGCTAGGAGGATCATTATGTGATTGATGAGTGTTGGTGGAATCAAGAATGAAGAAAGTCTTCATGAGAGATATGTTTAGCGGTTCCATCATCTTGCTCACAAGCACGCATAAACGAACTTTGAAATTGAGGATGGAAGTGCATAACATTATGATGAGGCGTGTCAAGAACATTCCATAAGGGATGAGTTTATTCTTGGAGCTTTGAAGATTTGCAATTAGCCTTGCGAAGTAGGCGAGATTGTATGGTTGTTGTGTTAGCAAACAAGTACAACATGTGAGCACAACAAGCGGGAAGGATTTCTCGATTTCCCTAGGCTCCAAACATTCTCACGTAAGATGAGTGCAAGAGGCTTGTAATATTCTCGGATGTCCGTGTGAAGATAATGTTTGGATCGGAGTAATATGGTCGAGGTTTGCATATTATGCGATTTAAATCTTCCGGTGAGGGTATGTGTGAACAATATGGACTATTTTCTTCACGAAAGTTGAAGAGAATCAAGAGACCAATCTTGGTGAAGGCACATTGTCCATGATTTGGAATCCGGAGGATGTGAGCAAAATGCCCAGGGTTAAAGTAAACTTTTGATTTTGATATAAAACCAAAGAGATAGAAGCGATCCTCGTTCTGAGCGAGTTCAACTTGACGGAAGAATTCCATTATGAACCTTGGACATATCTTCTCGTTGATTTCAAGAAGAAATTCTAGTCCTATGGCTCGGAAGGAGGTATTGATATCTTCTTGAATTGTAGAGAGGTGTCTACAATACGTCCTTCGTGGAAGTGACGATTTTCGAGATTATTGAACCCACGGACATGATTGCGGTGTGTTGGGTTCAAGGAGATGTTCGAGTGTAGAGCGCTAGTGAGTGAAAAATCAAACTCGTATTCATGCGTCATAGTTGAACCTATAGAAATGATGGGTTTAATAAAAGGTGATGTTTGTGGTCAACCTATGATTATCTAACGTTTTTATTAGATTTTTATTAACAATGGTTTTTAACAAGAAAGACACTTAACTCACTTATGGTTTTAACATACTAGTGGAAAATTATTTTTAGAAGAAAAGTGGTTTTTAATCCTCATTTCCCCGGATCCCCGGATCCCTACCACAAGGGATCCGGCTAGCACAAAGCTAGGGATCCGTGGGCACTCCCTTTACCCATGGGTATTTTGGTTATGGGTCATGGGTCATGGGTTGAACCATGGATCTTTTAGCTAGATACAATATATCTTTGAGTGCAAAGCACTTGGTCACTGGGTATGGGTTGATCCATGGGTTATGGATATTATCCATGTATGATATAAGCATGATGTCATGCAATGGGTTACGGGTCAAGCTCCATGGGTTATGGGCTTTGGGTTGTACCAACTACATTCAATGTATTTTCCCGATGGGTTGTGATACTTAAGTTTCTACCCATTTATATTACCCAATATACTACATACTAGTTATGTGTATATTTTACCCAAATATGTAAACACTAGTTGTTGTACATATGTATTACTAAGTCATAAAATCACTTATACTTGTTTTAGTGTTTTATGTAAAATGTGAATATGTTAGAAACTATTAGTTCAAACCATTTACGTATTTTATTTGTTTCATTAACATGATTTCGTTTGTTATCGACAAAACATTAGAAGATCGTAAAATATAAATAAACATTTTCTGACTTATTTGTATTAACAGTACCATCATCAAGGTACCAAGCTTGAAAGGGGAGAGAAAAGGAGTCTTTGATCTTGCGAGCCAAAGGATGTAGCACTAACGCAAAAATAAGAGGTCCAAGAGGGTCACCTTGTTGCACGCCTTGGTGTGACCATAAAGTGTGTTCCCCAGAATATAATCTGGCTGGGCTGGAGTAGCAAAATTTAACCCTATATGGCAGGGCAATGGAGGCGAACCTCTTGTAACATAACCTCACGGTCCACAGTTAGGCGTTTTGAAATCCACCAACAACATCGAAGACCCATCATCTCCACGGTCTTCAACAAAGCGATTCACGGCATGAAGAATGGCCTCCCTCCTCGAAACCCCAACTCAAGCGAAGATCAATCAAGTATCCATCTAAAGGTGGCCAATCATGGAAGCTCCGCCCGGAGACTAAGCGTCTCAGCAGTCCCACCGCAATAGGAATACCACCACTGGTTTGATCGGTGTGAGAGAGCAACGGCAATATACTGCCCAAAGCCTTAGGACACTTACCATCAAGAAAAGATTTACCACGGGTGATGGGTTTATTAACTTATCGGATATAGCACGCGCACACCGCTAAAACAATCCAATAGGTGTTGGGCGCGTCGCGGTCTCGACCACAAGATGTACCACGGGAAACTCTTAATCATGTCAAGAACCACGGAGGAGATGCAATGAGGTTATGATGATCAATAGGTATCGAGCGAAGGAGCGGACTTGAAGGGTGCTTAGCCTTTAGGTCCTCGGGTAGTATCATTGTAAGAGCAACACACGAAGAAGAAAGAACTCGATGTGACGATATAATGACCATCATAAATCTTCCTCCTACATTGCTTGACATTCGCCACTGAACCCGTTTTCCTCCTCAATATTAGACCAAGTAGGGAGGGTTCAAATAAAACCTCTCTAATAAGGTGCAAACTACCACCGCACGTACCCCAGACCGAATGGCATTAGCGATATATTCTTCTTGGCGGCGCTAGTAGTAGACCTACACTCCATGTTACTCCTCGGGCAAAGGTTTTAAGGAGACAAAGAGGCAAGGCTAACAGGCTAACCCAACAAGAAATGTCTTGGTGTGCATATCACCTTATCAAGAGCTCCTTTGAAAACACGAGAATCCCAAACGCCACTTTGGAGGATGGATTTGACGATGTGCAACCCTTTAACGAGCAAAGTGTCAAGTAAGTGTAAATCAAAACTAGAGTGCTCTTCCAAACCAAATCTTCAACGCAAGCGAGTTGAATGAAGAGGAACTTGGGGCTTAGCGAGATCAAATAACACAAATCTAACAACACCATCACCGCAATCGGGGGGTGGTACAAAATCAGATCCATGCCGACATTTAGAGCGAAGAGTATGCGTCTTAAAACAAACCCCACACAACCAAAGACCCATACGTTTCAACGTAACCTCAGCAGCCTAAAGAACAACCAAATTAGTGGCCAAAGAAAGTTTGGTGGTGGCTAGCGCATCCTCATTGAAATGACGATCACGAAGATGAGAAATCAACGAGGTTTTGGTAAGCCTATTCCTACTACCGTCTTGACAGCCACTTAAACCAAAGAAAGGGACAATGAAACCGAATAATAGCTTTTTTTTTTTTTAACCACAAGAAAACAAACTAAGGTTAAATTAAAATAAACCATGCCTCTCATTGTCCTCATTTGGGACAAAACACAAAGGACAAAACACAACATAACCAAAGGAATGAAAAGCATTAGCGGGACCCCACCAAAACACAAAAGACCCAAGCGCTTCATATATCTGTTGGACCAAATCGCTACCAGTGTAAATACACCAAGTCGCTACCAAAAGTGAGCTAGCCAACAAAACACTTTCATGATATCTGTGTCAAAACACAACAAAAACCAGAAGTTTTTAAACCAAGTCGTTGCCCAAAATGAACAAGCCAACAATCCGCTAACCCAAATCGCTACCAGAAATTAAAAACCAAGACGCTACCAAATATGAACAAGCCAACAAACCGCTTCACGAAGTAATCCAAGTCGCTACCTGAAAATATCACCACAGCCGATCAGAGATACCCACGGATCAAGAACACCGCCCAAAACCAAATATAAGAGAAGATAGGAACGGGAGTAAGACACACGGATTTCAAAGAGAAATCCAAAAGTCACATAAAGAGAGACTCGAAACCGAACCAAAACTCCTCTACAACGACACCACACTCCAACAAAGATGTTGGAAGACCGATGCAACAAGAGTGTTGTAACGGTGGTCTTGAGACTACGAGGAAACGAACAGATGGAAGCTTTGACGATCGCTGAGATCGCCCACAAATTATTATTATTATTATTATTATTATTATTATTATTATTATTATTATTATTATTATTATTATTATTATTATTATTATTATTATTATTATTATTATTATTATTATTATTATTTTACTTTTTTTTTATTGTTGAAACTTGCTTAACAAATCACATATGATTTAACACTACTTTTTATATTCAAGCATTAATATATGTAGTAAAATGAACATAACTTTTATACAAAATTCTAAAAGTATCACCCCTTTTTCTACTGGAAACTAAATATTCATAAGTTTCTAATCCTATATAAGACATTATAATTCGAATTATAAATTAGAGCAGTTAATTCGCTAAAATTGGACAAAATACATAAAACCACATATGATTTAAACACATGTAAGTACATAGGTTTTATAATGAAACTGTTTTTATCTAGAAGTTGATATATAATGTGTGTTATATGCTTGGAAAGACGTGAATATGTGGTTTGCATAGCCAAAAGCGATGAAACTTATTAATGTATACATAAAAAATTATGTCAATTATAAAACAGTTGTTTAGTGTAAGTATCAAATCAAATGTGATATATTATATGAATTTCAATATTAAAAAAATGTTAAAGAAACAAAAAAAAAATTATTTCGTCAAAAATATATGAAAGCGTCTATTTATTAAACTATAATAAAATGTTGTCGCAACAGTATAGTAATATATTTTGTTTAACGATTATCAGTTTATGAAATATTTAAATTATAAAAAAATTGGTCTAATGACACTTTTAATTAATATATTAATTAATTTCTCTCTTATTTTTTAATTGAAAAATAAATGACTGAAATTTGTTTTCAATATATAAAAAACTTTTGGTATGCAAATGATCGACCCAACCAAAAGTCAATAAACCAACACACATAAAAAACTATTCTAGTTGATGTGATTACAGATGAAAGTGAAATCCAAATTATTAGTATTGTTTATTATTAAAAAATTAAAATACACATTAGTTTCACATGGCTCATAAGCTCAACTCGCTGTTCACCTGCCTCGGTTATTCGGTTTGTTTTGGTTCGGTTTGTTTTGTTAAATTTTTTGTATAACCGAGAACCGAACCGAACCAATTAAATTGACTAAACCGAACCGAAAACCGAACAGAAACCAAAACCGAACCCCTAATAACCGAAAACCGAACCGAATAACCCGAATTACATAAATTTAATAATTTATTCATTTATTTATATATATTTAAAAAAAATTTCAAGCTTAAAAATATTATATATATATATTATAAAGATTTTAATATATTTTTTATATAAATATGTAAAAATATATATATATTTATTTAAATTCGGTTTGGTTTGGATTGTTAATTATAATCGAACCGAAACCAAATTTTATTTCGGTTCGGTTCGGTTTTGCAAATTGCTTCGATTACGAGTTCGGTTCGATTATTTTCGGTTTGGCCTTTGGCGCATTTGGTTTATTCCGATATTACACAACCCATGAACACCCCTAAGCTCAACTTGTACTAAACATGGGCCTCGGTCACGTTTTAATGGGCTAGACTTTAACAAATACTCCGTTCTCAGTTCTCTTGTTTTATACGAGTCAATTTAGTCTATCTAGAGCTTATAAGAGTGACTTTTGGAATAGCATATACTTATTTACGTGCTAGTGCTACAAAATAAGAGAAAAATATTAGATAATGTAGACAGGAACTATTCCATATCATGGACCAGTGCGACTTAGGGTTTTTTTGCCAAATACTCATTCACGGATCCTCTCAGAACTGTTACTCCAAAGGATACAACATCATATCATCGGTTACAAAAATAAAACAAAAAACGCGAATGTACACGCTATGACACACCCATGGTTTCGTATAAAGAATATCTATCTTGGAGTGTATTTGTACTACAGAGTTTTTACTAAAATAGTGATGGAGTCAGGATTTCTCATTCAAGTGGGCTAAATTTTATTAAAAAAAATGCCTTAAATTAGATAAGATGTTCAAAATTAAACTTTATTAGACTAATTAAAAATATCAAAACTTTAGCTTTTCACAAACATTTTTTCATGGTTACAATAAAATTATGACATACGACACGTTACTGTGTGGAAAATCTATTGCTCGTGATGCCAATATATTTCATCTTGCGAGTTGAGTTGTTTTAGTATAAAAAAGGTGAAAGGTATAAAGTTGTAAAAAGAGTTTTCTACTTTTTCTTTGTAAAGAGACTATTTTCTTAAAAAACTTGAGTGGGTCGTAAATACTTTGTGGCGTGACGACTGACACGGAAGTGGCAGGCGCCACACCCAATTTAAGTCATAAAATATGATTTTTTATAAAATATGTATTTTTGGGCATTGCAACCTCAAAGTTTACCTAATAAATTATTTATAGGGAAAATTTAGTACCCATAATCATTAAAAATAAATAAAAAATATGCAACACCCTCTCAAAAATGTGAATCTGTCACTGAGTTTGTGGACCAAATTGTTGTTAATAACTGCGTCTATTAGGCTATGCACAATGGGTGGGTGAACCGATTGGGTTGAGGTTGGGTTGAGCAAGGTTGCCCCATTGTGGGGTGTTAGGTTGTCACCGGTTGAGTGGGAGAAAGCTATGAACTAGTTTGGCAGTTCGACCGAATTCAAAGCAAGAAAAGGTTAAAAATTCCAATAGTTTGGATTAAAAAAAAATAATAATAAAAAAAATAAAAAATAAAAACTTTACCACTTTTACAAAATTATAAATATCAACCTCAAACACATATTTAAACACACAAGTTCAAACAACTTCGCTTTTAATAAGATTGTAACGCCCACGCTTTAATAAGATTGTAACGCCCACGCTTTATTTTAATAAGTATCAGAACGCTCACGCTTTATTAGTTTAAGCTTTTAATTATTGTTGTAATGTTAAGTATTTTTATTAACGAAGTTTAATTTTGTTTTAAAAATATTTGAATTAAAAAAAAAAAAAAAAAAAAAAATCTCAGTCACCATCTGCGTGGCCATTGCGTCATTGTCGGGTTAGTAGAAACCTAGACGCGACATGAAATGAACCCAACATTATCACGTTGTAATTTTATACTAACTGGAAGATAACTTTGGTACCCATGGCCCATCCCATATTTAACGTGGCTACGTCTATGTACTAAAAATGCTTTAAAATATGTTTAGAGAGTTGCACGTCAACTTAATAATTAAAATCAATATCACCAAATTTGTCATGGCTATTACTTTCAGAAATGATTGAATGTGAATATGTGATGATTGAATGTCATTACAATAATTCATTTTCACAATCTTTTCATAGAAATGTTAGAATCATATATTTACACAAAATTCCCAAATGTGAATTGTTTAATGCAAATGGTCCCACGCGTTAGTCTTGGTCTTTTTTTATTATTGGTTTCTCCATCAACTTGTTGTTAACATTGGTCGGAAGGAAGGAATCTACATCGAAAAAACAATGAAACTTCTATATTTTGACTTATTCAATTCAACTTCGATCTTCATACATGTTCACCCCTTAATTGTCTCCAAACATTAACATCTAAACAAAAAACCAAAGAACCAAAAAAGAAAAACATGCCTCAAAGTCATGTTATTACAATCAATGAAGAAGTAGAATTGATGACCACCCAAATGAAAGGATCACCAAAACTACTGCACAAGTTAGCTGGCAAGGATTGTTGTTGCATATTTAGACTCCCACAAAGTCTAGTTGAAATCAACAAAGAAGCATATCGACCTCGAATAGTCTCCATTGGTCCATACCATAATGGAAACAAAGATCTTGATATGATCCAAGAGCATAAATGGAGGTATCTGGATGATTTGATCACTAGAAGTGGTAAGACACTTGGTGAGTTTATGAAGTTGATGGTTTCTATGGAAAAAGAAATTCGAGAGTGCTATTCCGAGTCTATCGATCGGTTTAGTACTAATGAGCTAGCTAAAATGATGGTGCTTGATGGTGTTTTCTTGATTGAGTTGTTTCGAAAAGTTGGTAAGTTGGTTAATACACATCAAGATGATCCTATTTTTAGAATGGTTTGGGTGTCCCCTTTTTTAATGAGAGATTTGTTAAAAATAGAGAACCAAATTCCCTTTTTCGTATTACAAAAGCTGTTTGATGCATCTAGTACAAGTATAGACACACGTACACTTCGGGCCTTAATACTTGAGTTTTTCAATTACTTGGTTGACAGGCAACCAGAAGTTTTAATAAAGTATGAGAATCGAGAAGGTAAACATTTACTTGATTTTTTACGAAAGAGTTTCATAAAAACTGAGAATAAAAAGAACGCCCCCTCCAGAGCAATTGATGAGAAGTCGAATCACCCTTCACTTAAACTCATCGCACCAGCGACTAAGCTTGTTATTGCGGGTGTCAAGTTTAAGGCTAATCATCAAGCCGAAAGTTTCTTAGATATTGAATTTCAAAATGGGCTACTTTTGATCCCTCAAATTAACATGGATGATTTTTATAGTTCCTTCTTTTTGAATTGTGTGGCTTTTGAGCAATGTTATTCTCATTGCTCAAAAGACATCACGACCTACGTTGTGTTCATGGGATGTTTAATGAACACATCCACTGACGTGGGTTTACTTTCGGACAAGAAAATTATCGAGAATTATTTTGGAACGGATAAAGAGATTGCAAAGTTCTTCAAAAATGTTGGAAAAGATGTGGCATTTGATATAAAAAAGAATTACTTAATAGGCTTGTTTAAAGACTTGAACAGTTATTGTAAAAATGGATGGCATGTGGGCTGGGCAGGGTTTATGCATACTTATTTCTCGAGTCCATGGGCTGCGATTTCGGCCTTTGCGGCTGTTATGTTGCTCTCTCTTGCGGCTCTGCAAACCTTCTTCACCATTTTTCCGACCCATAAGGGAGATTAGTGGTTATGGGTCATTGCTAGTTGTGGCGGCGGCGACGGAGTTTTAGTTTTGATGTTTATCATGTTTAAGTTGAATTCTTCATAATTATTTCATCTTGTATGTATATTGTTTTGTTTCAAGAATATTTGTTTTGTTGTATGCAGCCGATTACTAGCTAGTAAATATTTGTTGATGCTGCATTAGATATGGTTCACACTCTTTTTTTATATGGTAGTTCAAGCCATGCTATTCGTTTTAATCTGTGTTTACAAATTATATATTTGTGACTGGTTTTGTGGGACATAGGGTTCTATTATTGCTCAACCGTTAGTTCTTTTCCGCAGCATATGTACATAAATAATAATTATCACAAGATCTCACTTTTTTGTTCTCCTTAAGCTAATCACTGCATAGAAACATGTGTTGGGACTTGAACATATCACACCATTGGTGATATTGAAGTTCATATGAAGCGTTAAAGCAACTGCAATTGGAAATCGACACAGGGAAGCATATAAATCAATGCCATTATATATCTTTTTCCGAAAGAAAATAAAAGAAAGTATGACGAAAATCTTAATGAACTTACCTCTTGAAAAACAGAAATGGTTTTCACAGAGTAGGATGCTTATAATAAGAGCGCCACTTTCATGACATTTAGTAACTATGACTTGGGGTAAATTGGTGAGACAAGCAGCCAAGATGTCTGAGATCATTGATGATAATTCCTTGTATAGGTCCTCTTGGCTAACCTCGTCAACGTTGGCGTGATAGGAAATAATTGTTTCGGTAATTCGATACATTGAATTGGCGCAAATAAGTTGGTAGATGGAGGTATCATCAGGGCCTCCAGTTGATACCATGACTTTGCTCTTCAGTGACCTTGTTTTTAGCTGTATTCACTTCAGGAGCATATGCTTTTTTAGATCGTTTCATAAACGTCAACTTCTTCCCACAACTTTTTAGCTGCCTTTTGAATCCTAATATAGTCATCAGTAGCATTAATGCTTTTTATACATCCGTGACATATGCAAGACCTTCCCTCACACCCTTCAAGAAGCTCTCAAAAGTTTCGTTTTGGATTTTTGGAAGAGAAACGGTTCAGTGTTACCAGCGCTAAGCTCCAACAATCGAGATATGCCTCGGGTGAAGTTGGATCTTGAAGGATGTCATACTTCCCAACTCCTTCAAAACTTCTGGATTCTTCTAAGAGCTTAATGAGATTATTGGATTGTCGCTTTTTTGCCTTTTGGATCGAGCAGTCCACATAATTCAAAATGCCTTTCAATGTTCTGTCAGAAAGCTCCATATTGTCTTCAAGTTGCAACACATACCGCCTATGATCATTATTGTTTTCAGGATATTGTCCAACACGATACTTGTGTCCCTGTACACGGCTTTAAAATTACAATGAAAATTGGGATCAATGTTATTATCTTGCATGCAACTACAACTATCATCTGAAATCCTATACAAATGATAAGGATTATGACTTTGATATAATGGATGACAATCTTGGCATTGCGCGCCTAGTTATTGAGAACGGACAAGATATTCAAACCCTCCCTATTATTAGGGAGTACTTTTTTGTACTTTTTTTTTTTCGTCTAATATTGTCTTTTTCTTTTTTTTTTAAAGTTTTTTTTGTATAATGTTTTTTAGTGTTTATATGTATTCGTCTAATGTGTGTTTTTTTTAATTAAACAACAACAACAATACCACTTTAAACAACTACAACAACAACTGTTATTATTATTCAATTAAACAACAACATTAACACATTATTTAAAAACAACACCTACTACATATGAAGATTATTTATGTCATCTAAAAGATCGTGAAAGATTGCACCGACCGACATGCGTGATTCTCGGGACTTCTTGTCAATTCCAGCCGATGCCTCCAAGATCTTTATTCTTGTCATCAACATCTTGTTTTGAGACAATAACATCTTGTTTCTTGTTTCAAGTCGGTCAATCTTATTATCTTTAGCAACGCAGCTGAAAGACCGCGTTGAAAAAGAGGCTTGACTAAAGTACTTGTTTTGAAAAGGCCTTCCACATAAAGTATCCACACTCATAGTCATATGTTCTCGCTTGTTACATGTTAAGAAAATTATTAGAAATGTATTCTTAACAAACAAATTATTTACATATTTACAATATTAAGCAAACGATAATTATTTACCATCGAATAAGGACATGCATAATACTGGGTTGCCCATTATTAGCTTCTGTACATGATGTCCTTTTCTATAATTAATCCTCTCGACAATGATACAAGAAAGGATTTTTTGTTCCACCCGCCAAAGAATTTGCATAATAATTTACAACATAAATCAATAATGTTATTATTAATTTAAATAAACTTTCAATCATTTACTATGTTTTGTCGGTGTCATAATACAAACAGTTATTTACAACATAAATCAGTAATCATTCACTATGTTTTGTCGGTATAATTATTTACAACATAAATCAGTAACTTATTTACTATGTTTGTCTTTGTCTAATCTCAGTATACATCAGTAGTCGATCAGAATATAAAGTTGCCCATTCGGCTGCATTGTCAAGTCTGTACGCCCCCCATTGTTGGTGAGTATCCGGAAGTGGTGAATTTCCGTCTAGCGTCAGATAAATGAAGTGAGCACAGGCGTCTTCCCCCACACAGGCAATCACAAGGGGGTGAATTCCTTGTGATAAATTTGGACGGAAAAGAGTGGAAAACACGTCTAACTTTGTCGTTGGGATATGAATACAACGGGCCGGTTAATCAGTGAAGCAATAACCAACCCCATGTTTGGCATAGTCATCCACTTATCCTCCGGTGCAAATCCATCATCGAACCAACTGCTGATCTCCGAATTTGGTTAAAGTCATCTTGCAACCATATACTTATGTAATAGCCATCCGGTTGTCTAACCTGCTCAGAACCAACGCCGAATATCACGCCACATATCTTCGTGGAGACCAATACCGCTGGCAAAGCAATCGAAACCACAATTTCCATCACCGCACATTATAAATACTTATGATGTATTGGTGGAATAACTCTGGAATCCGGTCCATTATATAATCGCTAACTTCATATCCAACGTATAACATGTGTCTTATACTTTGTTGAACTCTGGGACCCATGTTAGAACTATGTCTCGCAGGTTTTTTGTTAAAGTCCCGGACTTTTCTAGATCTTAAATTTGTGCTTCTTCGGTGATCTACGGTTGGTACTTCATTCACGTATGATACTTTTGTAGTGATAAGGTTTTAAAATGTACCTTTTTGAGGGGTCGTTTAAGCCCTTATTTGATCACTTTTGTATCCGTTATTACTTAATATCGTTCCTTTTCACCTTTTAGGTCTCTTGAAGGCACAATGCTGGAATGACACTTATTCGGACGAAAAGGCGCGAATAAACGAAGAAAATGGCCAAAGTCAAGAATCGAGACACTCAGGCTGCTGGAACAAAAGGGGACGGCGTCAGGTTCTACAAGTGACGGCGTCAGATCTACTAGAGACGCCGTCGGACAAGTTTTGTGACGACTCAAGAGCAAATTGCTCATTTACAAGTGACGGCTTCAGTTTTAAAGAGTAGGGCGTCGCAACTCGGATGGCCTAGATTGATCCGACGACGCCGAGATTGAAGGGACGGCATCACAAGCATAAGGTGACGCTCGTCGCAATGCTAACCAAGACGAAACCCTATTAATGGCGACCGACGCCACAAATTAAAGGGTGACGCCATCACATTTGTAATCTTATATATAGAATCCGAATTTTTCGCCAAGTATAGTCTTTTGGAGTAAAACCTAAACCAACCAAGGTCTGTCTTTGTACAAGATTTTAGGTTCCATACCCTATCTTACATCAAGATAAGTGTTTTACTTCATTAATTTAATTATGTCTTCAATTGATTGTGTGTATGCTTGCATGTTCCCATGTCCCAAGCTAATTTACTTGTGTGTTTGCTTAGGTAATATGAAACTTAGTTATTGAATATTGATTGGTTGTCTCTTATCTTAATTGTGATTGACCTAGTATTGCGATAGGTCATTCGTTGTGCTAATAATGTTTGATTAATCTTTGTTGAACCTTAGTTTGTAATCACCTGAGTAATTGTAGGCTATACATCCAAAGAATACCTTAGAGTTAAAGTTTATAAATCCTAGAGATTTTGTAGTCATTAACCTTGGTAGCTTCAAAGAGTTAGGATAAACGCATACCCTACGACCTTAGAAACACAACGCGATTAAGAATAAGGACGTGACAATTCAACCCTCAATAGGAGATAACTAGGGAGTAATAAAGCCTAAGCAACTACATTTTTAATCATCATACGAGCACACAACAATAGACATAGACTATCCTCACCTTTTTTTTTGGGTAAAGGGGAGTAATCCTGCACCCTGGTAAATATATTAACCAAATAAATGTTTAAGTACAATGCATATGAGTGAAATCCCATATATCAGCCCGTTACATAGGCATAGAGCTTACATAACAAGATACTTCCAATTTTCTAAACAAGAAAACAAACCACTACTCAAATGATAACATATGACACAACGAAATAAGATTATTTCCTAGGACCTTGAAACTTTGTGCCATACATGGCATTAAAGGCATCCAAATTCGGTGAAGATCACGAACTGCTTGCATAGTCATCGTCATATTCATCATACTCATCTTCAAACTCTTGGCCACCACCAAATATATTAGCAGACTCATCAAATGGGTTAGCAACAACCTCATCTTCGTAATCGACACCTCAATCTCTCCCACTTTAGAAAAGGGTTAGCTCTCTTAGTAGAAGAGGTAGACGAAATAGGTTGACCATCATCATCCACAAGAGTAGCTTTCCTATCAATAAGTAGTTTTTCAAGCTTGCCAATTTTCTCAACTATGGAGTAGAACCAACATCCATTGTTCCCATTGAATCACTCACAAGCGGTACATGTGATGTAGAACCGCCTTAATCAACTCATCCTCACAAGCGTCGAGTAGAATCAACCACAATACTGGGATGCCCGTGTCATCTTCCACCTCAAGAGTCCCAAAAGAGTTAGACGAGAAACAGTGTACCTTTATCATTAACACTAGTAGTCAGCGTGTCTTCGCCTTAGCAACATAAACATGCTTCCTAGGCGCGAATCTAGGACCCTTACCCATATTAATACCACTAGACATCTTCGCACCTTCGGGTTTGGCTTTCCGATTCTCGCACCACCTAAACCCATTATCCGCTCATCCAAAGACGGAGGAGGAGCAACATCATGATGTTCCTTAATACTCTAGGACAAGAAGCATTATCATGCCCAAACACTTTACATTCAAGCAGAATGGAGGTTTCACTCATATTCAACCTTTATATTAGCCGTAATAAAACCACTATCATCCTTCTTAGGGATCGCCATAGTAACCACATGTTTTAGATCAGATTCCGAGGATACTTCAACAAGAGCACGTGCAAAACTAATGCGACCCCATGAATCATTGCACATGGAACTAGTAAAAGCATCTAACATAATTGGTTTACCCACCTGAGTAGCAATAAGGCTCAAACCGTCTTCCGAATATGCAAGTAAAGGCACATTATGTAATTTAATCCACACGGGAACTTTGGTAACCTCACTTTTAGATAATAACACATCGAGAGTCCATCTAGTGAGGATGAGCGAGAGAGTTACGAATAATCCAAGGCCCCGTTGAAGGACGTGATCAACACCTCCTTAGAATCAAACTTAAAGAGGAACACACCATCGCTATTCTTCATAAGTTTCTTTAGTCCAAACTTACCCCACGTGTTAGTGACATAGTTTTGTACCAAAGGAAAAGCAATAGTCTTACCAACAAAGAAACCAACTGTGGTATTGTCATAACGGTGAAAAACATCCGTCCATAGCACTTTTAGGAGAACCGTATCATGATTAGCAACATGACACTATTCACCGTAGATCGAAAGTTAACTTTCTTAATAACTCGCTCGGGTTAGCACATTTGCAAACGACCTGCATCAAGAGGCACTTTATCATTCACATTAGAATTAGACTCACACGCCACATTCTTAGATGCATCAAGATTATCCACCTTCGAATCAGTAGCACAAGGAGATACCACATTCGCGTTCAAACTAGAGTCATGAGCAGTAGCGGTAAAAGAAGACGACGTGCCTACCTTATCACTATCAAAGCATGAGTCAAGACCACCAGTGTTCGATAAACCATCCATACCCCAAACTGATTCGAAATCATTAGCGCTAGGGTTACGCAAATCAGGAGCTGCATCAACATCAATTCCATCACCCTTAAGTCGATTCAATCTAGCCTCAAGCGAACCAATATTGGTGGTTACTTTTGTAGCTTTCAATGAAACATCTTTATCAAGAAACCCTTTCTCCATCTCTCAAAAAACCCACAAACACACCAAACAAACACCACTACGAACCAGCAATCAAACAACAATAAACCAATAAATTGAAACGAAACCCTAACTAAAAAGTTAGGGTTTGGAGATGTTACGCACCATAACTAACCAGCTTCCATGATCGATCAATGATAAATTCGAATAAGACCAGCAAGGAAAAACCAAGTAATAACGATCACAAAGCCTACACAGATTAAAATCCAATAACGATACCCTAAACCCTAAAAAAACGATTCAAAAAAATAAACCTAAAAAACTCAGAAACAATACACGAATTCAAACTAGGACAAATTAACAAGAATCTTAATCAGTAACAAAGTGAGAATGATGCAAAGAATCCAAGGTTTAGGCCGATTTGTTTGAAAACCGATTAAGGTTTGGGGGTTTGGAATATCGCCTAGAGAGAGAATTCCATATATTTCTTTGACTACCCTCACCTTAGTTTAGATAATTAGATAAGTAGAAGTAATCGGTAGAAATACCAACCCCCAAATCCAAACCCCGAGATTCGTACCTTTCCATTTCCTAAAAAACATAAAGAAATAAAAAATAATCTTCCTCAACCCCAACCTTAGCGTAGTAACTTCTCATTAGCATTCCTATTCCCCTAAAGAACAATATCAATTCCCATAGCTTACCCTAATACTACACTACAACGATAAGGTTCACTGCCTAGGGTGTTGAAAAACTTGCTCGACGCAAAGGAAGTTCCTTTGACCCCGAACGCGTTGTGTAAGCGTATCAAGTTTTTGGCGCCGTTGCCGGGGAATAGAATAGCTAGTTAGGAGTCCACCTCGTTTAGGTTTCCTTGCTTGATTCCTATCAAGTAAGATTTTTTCCATTTTTAGCTTCCTCGTAGTCTATCCCCCTTATTCGTGACCTTTGTTCGTATCCCATCACTTTTCATCATGGAAGGTGATAACCAACCACCACTCATCAACCCACCACCAAATGACCCGCCAAGAGGCCGTACTCTTGGTGAATACTCGAGACCAAGCCACCTAGGCTATAGAACACCATTGAGCTTTCCGACCAAGCCCAACTACGTCCCTGCGATCCGACACCATCCGGCTTGGTGCAAAACGGATGTGAATTCCATGGACTTCGTTCAAGATCCTAATCAAGATCTTAAGGATTTCCTTAAAATTGTCGATTTCATTGACCTCGATGCTACTACTCGGGAGACCACACGTCAAGGCTCTTCCAATTCTCTCTCGGACCAAGCTAGTAATTGGATTGAGCGACTCACGGCTCCATCTCAAGTTGGGATGATCTCACCCTCGCTTTTTGCTCAATTTTTCCCACCGAGAGAACCACTAAGTTTAGGAATGATATCTTGATGCTCCAACAACGCCAGGTGAATCTCTCTGAAGCATGGACTCGATTCAAGGACTTACTCCATAGAGTCCCTCATCACGGCATTGATCTTTGGCTTTAAGTCTAACTCTTCTACGATCATGTCAACTTCCCCACTAAGCGATCCATCACCAAGCGGCGGTGGAAAACTTAGTGATTTCACCGCGGAAGAATCATGGGGTATAATAGAGGACCTTTCTCTATGACAACGAAAGTTGAATGACCCCGTGAGTTGCCTAAACCTTAAAGGCAATCTCCTTGCCTCCCTTGACTCACGGCCTTCCGATCGTAGGATGCTCGAGCTTGAAGATCAAGTTAAATTCTAATGAGCTCCTACGAAATCCTAAGTCTTCACTCCAAGTGAACAAAGTTTCTTCCTCGTGTGAGCCGTGTAGTGTTCCACACAACACGCGCACTTGCACAAGATTCCCCGAACAAGCTTCCGTTGACTACGCATCCTCGCATACTGATAACGCTAAAATTGTGCATGTTTTTAGTAGCGTTATCCGTGCTTTTATGTATGTTATTTGGCTATAATCATATGATTTTGTTACTTAATCGTACAAAAGTGTGTTTGCTAGTTCATTTGTAGCAAAGTACGGAAAGTGGAGAAAAGAGGAAAAGAAGTAAAATACTAAGATTTCTTCATATACTAAGAATTCTGACAAAAGCAAGACTTATGGAGTATATTAGAAGATAAAGTCATCAAGTTAGTGGTCCAAAGACTTAAGAATGAAGTTCAAGAAGGAAATGAGAAAGAAATGAAGAAATGAAGCTAAAACGAAGACATATTGGAAGACTCGTTGTTCCCGACACACCTTCACCATTTTGGCCATAACTTTGTGACACGGACTCGCTTAACCCCGGTTCATGACCACGGAAAGCTAAGAGAAAGATCTACAAGTTTGGTTCTTGTCATTTTCATCAAAGGCACCAACCGATCGGTCGAGCCCGCAACCAGATCGGTTTGGGAATGGTCAAATGCAACCGATCGGTCGCATCGCAACCAATCCGGTTGGAGCTCGCTGATTACACCTTTTACTCATTTATTGATGCCTTAAGTTCCATTTAGCCCCAAGTCCGATCATATGGTCCTAATAACTCCTAAACTCGCTACTTTATGACACTTTGTGCCCAAGAAACTTACTTGGTGGCTAAGGGTGACTTCTACCTATAAATAAGACCATTTTTGTTAGTTTAGTGTGTGTAATTCTAGCCTCCACCCTTAAGGACGAATTTCCACCAACCTATCTCTCCCAAAAGACAACAAACCTCTGCCATTTCCAGAAGTATGCTTGGTTAGAAGTTGTAGTTGATTGGAGGCTTGAAGGAGTGCTATAATCCTTCACCCTTGCCTAATGTAATCTTACTTTGGGTAAACTCTTGTTACTTTTATGATGTTGAGTGTTATTGATCATGTTTGGTTCTTTGATTGTGTTGATTATGTGATTCTTGTGAATGTTGTCTTGATACTTGTTTATTTCATATGAGAACTTATGATAAAAGGATGTTTGGATAATTGTAGTGTTTGTTTGGAATATGTTGATAACATCATATTTGGTTGAATTGGAACTTGTTCTTGTTTATTGTTTTGGTTAATCATTGTTGAGTCTAATGTCGAAATATTCTTAACAATGGTTAGTTCCAATTCATTAATCGACAAATGATTTTGGTCTTGTACTTTGTGACGATTGTGCAAGAGAATTAATAAACATAACAAGTAAAGGTTTAATTTGGATTAAGGCCGAAAGGAATCTTTTGAATATGTGTTCTCATTATCTTTCAAGTAAATGAAACTTCACAAATTAATAACATCAAAGTATAAGGCGAAGGGATTCTTTGTTGTTGTTGGTATAAGGCTCATGACATAACCACTTGATCGAGGCTTATGCATATTTGATTTATAAAACACTAAACTATTATTATAGGTTCTATGTTTGATAATATGTTTTCCAAACTAAACATCCTAATATCCTTGTGATCATTTGTATAAATATGTATGTTCTTTGTGTGCTTTTTCTTAGTGGTTTGATCCGTGACAATCATAACCACGACCTTGATACGCGCTTGTTCTTATATTGCTTTTCTTGTTGGTTTGATATGTGACAATCATAACCATCAACTTGTTACTTGCTTAAACAAACAAACGACACTTGTGTAAAACCAAGTCTCTTGGGACGACCTTGATTTACCATATACTATACTACAACTTGACTAGGTATACTTGCCCGAATGTGTTCCTAGTTAACCGGTAATTTTGATTATAAATTTAAAACCTCGTGAACGCATCAAGTTTTTGGCGCCACCGCCGGATTTGGTTTTTGTGCTTAGGTGTTTGTTTGTTTGCTTGTTTGTTTGAATGCTAAATTGCTTTTGCTCATGAATGATTGTTTCTTTGCTCTTGTTTGATTGCTCATGATGTTTGCTTAATTGCTCCCTTGCGCTTACTTTCAAAAATCTCATTTCTCAAAATTGTTAAAATGATCTTGGCATCAAAATCAAGTTTTTGATGTTTGGATTTCGCTTCATGTGTTCTAAAATGTTCAATTCAATGTTTTCTCTAATGTGCTCGAAATCTTTGAAAAAACCACCAAAACCACCCAAAATAACTCTAACCGAATCTGTTGGAATCACAACCGGTCGGTTAGAGCTCTCGTAAATATTTATCAAAGTCACTTAAGAGTCGATCTAAAAAAAAAAAAAAAAAAAAAAAAAAATCACTTACAACCGATCGGTCACTCCCCGTAACCGATCCGGTTCGAGTGTTCATTCAAAAAAAAAAAAAAAAAAAAAAAAAAATTTATTTTGTGTGTCTCTTGTTTCGTAAGTTTTATATTTTATATGTTATATGATCTCTTGCATGTCTCTATGTTATTTGTTTTTTGTTATTTTTGTTTATATTAGTTTCGTATTAATTTTGAATAAGATTATCTTGTTTTAGATTATCTTGTTTGATTTGTGTTACGTGACTAATTGTGTTTGATTGCGCCTATGTGATTGTCATTTTCCGTGATAGTGCTTCTATCCTGCTTTTAAGCGTCGTTTTATGTTCTTGATGGTATTCTAGTTAATGCGTGTTTATGTGTTTTGTTTACTTGTGTTTAGTTTTGTGTTCATTACCTTTGTGTATCAATAAAGTTTTGAAATAAAACTTGTGTTTATTAAAAAAATCCTTCCAACCGATCGCTTACACCTCGTAACCGGTTGGCCGGAAGGTTGGTCATATTGGTTCATTCCAACCGATCGGTTACACCCGTGAACCGGATCGGCCGAGTAACTGCTAAAAAACCGCCATTTTTTGTTTTGTGTGTTTGTGTTTAGATAATACAAGTTTAAATGTCTTTTGTTTTTGCAAGAGTATCATTTTTTATTTGGTTTTTCCATTTTAAATTTTGTTAAATCTTAGTGCATTGTGAATAAATAAGTGCTTGTTTTTAAAAATAAAAGTGTTTTGAACTTTGTGGGTATGTTCACTGGAAACCCTCACGAGACTATAACTCGTCCACTCGGGCCACCGAGGGGTTTAAAGGCTTGTTGCATGTGCTAAATGCAACCGTGATGCCTACGAAAGTGAGTTTTAGAATTTTACGCGTTTTTTGTAGTTTAGTTTATTTTTGCAGATTTAATAAGCTCGTGGAGATTGGATTATTGGTGACGTTATACTTGGGATTGGACATGTTTGTTTGGTTGAGGAATCGATTGATCTCACACGCTTATGCTAGCGTTTGCTTAGCATCTTATCATTTGGAGTTCGATCATGATTTCTTTGGCCCGGGAGGTTTCGTTTCAGTTAGACCTATAATATCATTTTTCCCTATTTTACATGCTTTGAAGTTTATTTTTCATATTGAGGATAATGCTTAACTTAAGTGTGGGGGGAAGTTAAATGGAAAAGCGAAACTAGTTTTTAGATCCAATTTTAAAATTTGTATACTTGTTTGCCTTGTGATCTAGTTGTTTTCACGCGATAGGTTAATATATTAGAATAACCGGATCAACCCAATGGTGAAATCGGTAAATTTTGAAAAGTTTGAGATGTGTCCCGATTAATATTGCAATTCATTCGGGATCGATGACATTTGCTAGCACATTTTATAGCCCTTCCACTAAATTGTGAGGATTTGAGCCTCGTTTACATATAGCATACATCTTTTATGCTTGAATCTTTTGCTATGAGTATGCTTAGGTGATTTTATTTATTCTAGAACTTGTACTTGTAAATCATTACTGATCATGATAAGATCACATTCGCTTGATATAAGTGTATTCGGTGATAAAGAGGCAACCTTAGGAATAAACCAAATGACCTTCCATTTTACATCTAATGATTTTAGCTAACCACATCGGTTAGTTAACCACCCTTATATGGACCCATTTGTTAGCGCCATCTTTAGCGCTAGATACCCTTAGTTACACCCTCCGAGCCATCCCTTTCTTTTTGTTAAATCCAAAAATACAAAAATATTTTACACTTTAAACCTTAGCCTACCCCAGTCGATGTCTAAATGATTGGTTGCTAGTTGCTTGGTATGATTGGATTGTTTTTGATGATTTTGAGTTAGCCGGACTTTGCCATTCGTGTGTGCCATTCCGACAAAGATGAAGGTGGCCAACTTATTTGTATTTTTGTGGTGTGCTTATAATGTGTGGGGAGATGTGATGTATGTGGTTGAAAAAAATGAAAAAAAAAAAGAGAAAAAAAATGGATGTAAAAAAGAAGTGATCAAAAAAATGAAAAAAAAAATATATATATATATATATATATATATATATATATATATATATATATATATGTGATGACAATGTGCTATAGTATTATGTAGATGAAGGAAGATGAAGTATGTTTGAGATATCGATTAGCAAATGCTAAAACGTGATATATATTATATATTTGGTGATCGATATGTGAAGAAGAAGATTATAACTATAATCATTTTCGGGTTCATGGATTGTTCGTGACTAGCAACATGGGTATTTTGACTTGACTTTATTTTTCTTTAACACAAATTTCATAAATAATCCCATGCCTTATCCATACCCTTTATTCACCAAGCCCGCTATTTCAACCCGAATAAAAGCCCTCTTTAGATGTTTACACTTGGTGCTTATGCCACGTCGGTGGAGTTTTGTTTCTTGTACAAGCCTATGGTAATATTTAGATCATGACCGAGCTATATGAGTGTACTATTCTTAATACTATCCATCACTAAATTAATTGAGTGTTGAGTGAATTATACATCCGTTTTTTTCGTGAGGTGTTTAGCCATGTTATCAAGCGAGAATCCATGGGGTATTGTCAAACATCTCGATTTTTCACCTCTAAAAGCTTAAAACGATGAATCTTATCTTGTACTTGTACTTGGTAAATTTGCATCACATTTTTCTAATCATCTTTCTTGCACCATGGGGATTTATTTTCTTAATTTCTAGATTTGCTTGAGGGCAAGCAAAACCTTAAGTGTGGGGAGTTTAGCTCATTTTTGCTTATTTTTATACTTAAAAAAAAAAAAAAAAACCCCAAAAATATTTTTAATTTTTCTTTTCATTTTGTCATTTAGGTTTTTCTTTTAATTTTTCTTTTTTAGATTTGCTTGAGGGCAAGCAAAGTTTAAGTGTGGGGGAATTTGATAACGCCAAATTGTACATGTTTTAGTAGCGTTATCCATGCTTTTATGTATGTTATTTGGCTATAATCATATGATTTTGTTACTTAATCGTACAAAAGTGTGTTTGCTAGTTCATTTGTAGCCAAGTACAGGAAAGTGGAGAAAAGAGGGAAAAAAGTAAAATACGAAGATTTCTCCATATCTTAAGAATTTCGACAAAAGCAAGACTTATGGAGTATATTCGAGAAGATAAAGTCATCAAGTTAGTGGTCCAAAGACTCAAGAATGAAGTTCAAGAAGGAAAACGAGAAAGAAATGAAGAAATGAAGCTAAACGAAGACATATTGGAAGACTCGTTGTTCCCGACACACCTTCACCATTTTGGCCATAACTTTGCATACGGACTCGCTTTGACCCCGGTTCACGCCACGGAAAGCTAAGAGAAAGATCTACAAGTTTCGTTCTTGTCATTTTCGTCAAAGGCACCAACCGATCGGTCGGAGTCCGCAACCGGATTGGTTGGGAATGGTCAAAATGTAACGGATCGGTGCGTCAGCAACCGATCCGGTTGGAGCTCCTGCAGTTACACCTTTTACTCATTTATTGATGCCTTAAGTTCCATTTAGCCCCAAGTCCGATCATATGGTCCTAATAACTCCTAAACCTGCTACTTTATGACACTTTGTGCCCAAGAAACTTACTTGGTGGCTAAGGGTGGTTTCTACCTATAAATAAGACCATTTTTGGTTAGTTTAGTGTGTGCAATTCTAGCCTCCACCCTTAAGGACGAATTTCCACCAACCTATCTCTCCCAAAAGACAACAAACCTCTGCCATTTCCGAGTATGCTTGGTTAGAAGTTGTAGTTGATTGGAGGCTTGAAGGAGTGCTATAATCCTTCACCCTTGCCTAATGTAATCTTACTTTGGGTAAACTCTTGTTACTTTTATGATGTTGAGTGTTATTGATCATGTTTGGTTCTTTGATTGTGTTGATTATGTGATTCTTGTGAATGTTGTCTTGATACTTGTTTATTTCATATGAGAACTTGTGATAAAAGGATGTTCGATAATTGTAGTGTTTGTTTGGAATATGTTGATAACATCATATTTGGTTGAATTGGAACTTGTTCTTGTTTATTGTTTTGGTTGATCATTGTTGAGTCTAATGTCGAAATATTCTTAACAATGGTTAGTTCCAATTCAGTAATCGACAAATGATTTTGGTCTTGTACTTTGTGACGATTGTGCAAGAAAATTAATAAACACAATAAGTAAAGGTTTAATTTGGATTAAGGCCGAAAGGAATCTTTTGAATATGTGTTCTCATTATCTTTCAAGTAAATGAAACTTCACAAATTAATAACATCAAAGTATAAGGCGAAAAGGATTCTTTGTTGTTGTTGGTACATGACCACTTGATTGAGGCTTATGCATATTTGATTTATAAAACACTAAACTATTATTATAGATTCTATCTTTGATAATATGTTTTCCAAACTAAACATCCTAATATCCTTGTGATCATTTGTATAAACATGTATGTTCTTTGTGTGCTTTTTCTTAGTGGTTTGATCCGTGACAATCATAACCACGACCATGATACGTGCTTGTTCTTATATTGCTTTTCTTGTTGGTTTGATATGTGACAATCATAACCATCAACTTGTTACTTGCTTAAACAAACAAACGACACTTGTAGTGCAACCAAGTCTCTTGGGACGACCTTGATTTACCATATACTATACTACAACTTGACTAGGGTATACTTTCCCGAATGTGTTCCTAGTTAACCGGTAATTCTTGATTATAAATTTAAAACCCCGATGGAACCCATCACATACTAATGGAGCGGAGGAAGATTCCCTACAACACCGGACCTAGGACTTTTAATGGCCCGAGAAGCATGGAAGGGCAAGCCCGACTTTATTGAGGACAAACCAAAGAATTCACATCCAATGATTTCTCATGCCCCCATCTCACCTAACCAAAACATTGAGGGATGTTGCAACACCTAGTCGCATCCCAAGAAGCTCAAATAGCTAAGCTCTCGCACCGTTTTAACCAACAACAATGAGATGGATAGGAAGATAGCTAACCTCTTGAAAGCCATGACCAATAGTTATAGGAAGGTTAATGCTATCTCAACTCACGAAACTCCGGTGTAGAGATTAAGGACCCAAGTAAGCTAGCTAAGCACGTTCAATTCGTCAATACCATCACCTTAGTGAAACCTAATAGAACAAATGACGGCGAACCATGAAACGATACTTGAGGTTAGTGAAACACCAAGGAATGAAACAACAGGAAGTAGATGAAGTAGACAATGACTATTTCAATAAGTTTCCTACGGAAGAAGAACTATCTCGCCACCTCACTTAGTGCGTGACCTCAAATCACATGTATGTTAGGAGAAGCCCTAGGATCAAGTTTGGGAACCCTTGGAATCTTAACATACCATGTTTATAGGACACCTTTTCGTGGCAAAGGCCTACATTGACCGCAAATCCCCAATAAACATAATGACTAGCACCTACTATAATTGGGTAATAAAGAAACCTATCCCAACTAGGCAAGATCCTGATAATCCTAGGGTTAGTTGCAATTTTCTTGGTAGAGTTAAGGGATTGCCCGTGTATGTAGGTAGTTTCACGTTTCCTATGGATTTCATAATAGTGGATGACATTAATACGGCTATAGATCCTAGCTTATCCCACGTTATTCTAGGAAGCCTTTCATAGAAAGCACCGGATGACTTATGATCCTCATTAGAATAGTGCGATTCAAGGATGAGACGGTGATGTAGCCTACCAAATGCCGGTTTAAAATTGAGAAATTTCCATCACTCTCCAATGATGAAAAGGAACTTAAACTATCGGTCTACTATAGGAATGAGCGGGATAAGGAAAAGGAGTGGATTATGTTATGGCCAAGATTTTCGGTTTCTATAAGGATTGCTTGAACTTAGGACCGAATATAGAATCGAATGGGGAGGACAACCTCTTGAAAGGTGCACCATAGGGCACTTCTACAACATGGAATCACCCAATAGAGACCGTCATGAGGAAGAAGGTGGCGATAATGAAGTCACGTGAGGGCACGACTTCGAGTCTAGCTACAAGACTCATAAATAAAGAAAAGCGCTTCGTGGGAGGCAACCCATGCTTATTTGTTTGCTTGTTTGTGTTGTGTATCTTTTATTTATTGTTATTCTCATGTTTAAATTTATAAAAATGCTTTATTTTGTCTTTAACCTCGTCTTAATTACATATAAAGGTATTTTACATAAGGGATAAGTGAAGGGAGGATTACACACGTTTTCAAAACAAACGTAAACATGAGAATTACAATTAATTAAAAGATACACATGTGTGTTTGTTCGAGTCAAATGCTTGTATCGAGTCATAATGGATGTTTTGCGTGAAATTTTTCCGATTCTAAAGATGTAAATTTTCAGAAAATCGCATACCGCTTCTGTCGAGGATAACTTTGGCGTCAAGATCGCAACTGACGTCGGGAAGAGAGAAAACAATGATTACTTTTTCTCGTTTTACGAGCTACTTATAAATTTTGGAATTTTCGGTCTTAATTTTCCGGAAAATCTTTAAACATCCATTCACGGGAATTATATCCTAGTTCAATAGAGTCATATATATATATATTGTTGCCACCGATTTTACGCGAAGGTTTCGTTTATTTTCTTCAAGTGTGCGGTGTTTAATTTACCAAGAAGAAGATACATAAGATGAGAAGGAGCTTTTCATGCAAACATTCTTCTTGAATAAACATGTAACCACCACTTTACGGATCCTACCGAGCTAATCGAGAGTATTAGTTTCTTCGTCTTTATTACCTTCCGTTATCATAACTTTGATACTTTCGAGAATATTGGGGACAATGTTCGGTTTAAGTGTGGGAGGGAAAATAAAACGGGAACTTTGAAACTATGCTTATCCTTGATTATTTACTTTATCCAATTGCATTTGTGTAATAAACCATGAGAAACATCGGTTAGGGTAATTTTGGCACCAAATTTAAAATTTTTCATGACATATAGGAGTGGGCCATTAGTTTTAATAAAGCGTCTCATGGATAGGAAGTTATATGACTAGCACAAAAAACCCTTTACCACTTAAATTCCACTCAAAATGTGAGGATCGCCCTTAGATTTGTTGGAATTAAAGCATTCATCTTTAATGCTTAGAGTGTGAACCGGTAGTATAATAGATTCTAGAACTTGTTTTGTGATGCATCCGAGATCGCTAGTAAGACTACACTTGTGTAGTTAGGAATAACTAAATGATAAGAGGCATTAGGATAACCTTGTTTGATACCGTAATATAATTACTTCTTCCACATCGGTTGAGTAATTCCCGCACCTTTGCGTTGTACTCATCTTTAGTACACGATACCCTAGTTAACCCTCGAGCCTATTCTTTTCGCGGTTCTCGTGATGTTTCGGTTTTCGGAATATCAATGAAGAGCATTGTTTACAATCCACCCCCAAATGTACACCTAAATCGCCTTAGCCTACCTTGTATGCACTCACTTTTAGTGCATTATTGTTATCACACTTAACCCTTAGTTCAATTATCTAGTTGCTTGCATAAGTTGCTAAGTCGAGTTATATCCTTTGTACACAGTTTTGGGACGATTGGGACTCATGAGACAAGTTAAATTTTATGAAATGACGGGAAGGGAACGTTAAATTCAAATTCCCTTTATTTACATAATAATGTACTCCAAGTGTTTTGATCTTTTCAATTCGGGTCAAATTAGTGTTATAATAATAAAAACTCAAGGGTAGGGATGTGCCTATAAATCCCTACCATTTTGATGTTATCGTAGAGGATGGTAGAGTAAAAGTGTATGAAAAAAAATCGAAAAAAAATAGAAAAAAAAAAAAAAAAAAAAAAAAAAAACATCTGGCTACCATCCTACATCTATCTTTAATTTATGTTTGTTTGTTTCGTTATTTAGAGTTTAGAGTGTCGAGTCTTGGCTTAGCAACGCTATTCTTCATGGTTGTAACATAAAGATTTTTGACTTGCCACCACTAAATAGCCTATCCCACCAAACCCTTTGTTTTCCTACCGTAAGCCTATCATTACAACCCTTTAAAGACCTCTTGGATAGTCTTTCCTAGGTGCTTACACCAAAGCGATGAAGGTTTGATTTAGTCTCAATCCTATAGTAATCTATGTACTAGGACGGGTTAATGAGTGTTTATCTTACATTTCCAACTTGTTATAGTTCATATACACCCGAGAGATGTGAGTATCCAAACACCCCATGTGAGGTGCTAGTATGTAATTTCCTAGCTTGTTATGACTTTTCGGGGCTTATATGTGTTGTGGATCGTTCTAAACTAATGCTTCATGACCTCTAACTTATAAATTGATTGGCCAAAAGTACATTTGTTGAGGACAAGCAAATACCAATGTAGGGATATTTGATAAGGTTTTAAAATGTACCTTTTGAGGGTCGTTTAAGCCCTTATTTGATCACTTTTGTATCCGTTATTACTTAATATCGTTCCTTTTCACTTTTAGGTCTCTTGAAGGCAAAATCTTGGAGCGACACTTATTCGGACGAAAAGGCGCGAATAAGCGAAGAAAATGGCCAAAGTCGAGAATGTTGTTCCTATTCACTATAGTATAAAAGCAGTTTAAGTAAAGTAAACAAAACTAATAGTGAATCAATGGTGAAAAGATATAAATAAAACACAAGAGTAATTTTCAACGTCATATTCTTATTAGAAATGAATCAAAGAATCGTTACCCTAGTACTTGCGGAGCGGTACTAGGGATTGAAATGACAAAGTGTTTGCAACTCCTCTAGCTCGGGCTAAGTGCGAGCACAACTACTAGTACCAGTTGAGCTATCTCGGGGATTAAGTTGTATTTGGAGGGTGAAAGATGGCTTGCGTGTATGTGTGTTTTACAATTCACAAGCAACCTTTCACTCCATCTCTTATGCTATTTATACAAGTATGAGTTTTAACTCTTTCCTAAGTGACAAGCGACAATTTGCGAAAGACAAAATCTTGATGTATTTTGTCTCTGTTCTAAAGACTATATTAGGTAAAGGGACCAAGTCACTTTCTTCTTGTCGATCTTGATCTTTGAGCCTTTCAGGGAAAGTTGACTTCTTGAAGATAAGTACTCCGTCTTTATCGCTTCAAGCATAACCGTTTTGTCCGCCCATTCTTGATCTTCATAGTCTTGATCTTGATTTGGTTTGTCTTGATGTTTGTAGTTGGAGAGGAGTTTGAGGATTTAGTGAGTTATTGTCATCACTTCGAATCCACCATCTTCTTCTTGACTCGGTCTTCACCCTTTAAGTTCCGCCTTCTTGGTGGAGAGACTTCTTCTATGTCTCTTCTTGGCGTCTGAAGATGGCTCAGAGAGACTATGCACTCGGTGACTGTTAGTGTTTAACGGTCTAAGCACTTAGGTTATTTTCTATTCAAATCCTAGATTAAGGGGTTTGGGTATTCTTGAACCCAGGTCTCCCCTATTTGGATATACAAATAGCCTAAGTGTTTGATCGATGTAAGTGAGCAAATGGCTTCTTCTTACTGAATGTACTAATGAATACAATAAGGAACACTAAATATTTTAACAAAACATACATCGTTTATTGATCAAATTACAAGGTTCCTATCACTAGTACAAAAGATAATTCAAAATGATGTCGGTCCGGATGGATTCCGATGCTTCAAGCTTGACTTTCTTGGTGATGAGTGTTTCCTGTCGGGATGGTCTCTTATCTTGGCGTTTAAGTCGACCTGAGACACGACATTTGCGAGTCACGAATTTGAGAGGCCAGCGGAATATAGTTGAGCATTGTAGCCACTCTGCTGATCGATATCACTCCACCTTTGGAATCTTGGGTTTCCATAGACATCAATGAAAAATATCCCTCTTCGGGCTTTTCAATCACCGACAGTTCACGAACTTTACACCTTGAGCTCTCCTGTTGCATTCTAGTCCGAGCACTTTGATCTCGGTGGAACTCAACTCTTTTCCTTTTGCCTGTGGATGATTGTGGTTGAGATCCTTGAGGTGCGATTAAAGCGGTGAATCCCGAGTTGTCTTTGGTGCATCCTCGATCTTTCATACCTTTTCTTGAGCATTTTCATTAGCTCCTTAACCACGCATTCTTCTTCTTTTCAATTATTGGACCCGGTTCATCGAGTTCGGTGATCCCAAAGTCGGTGAATTTTAGGGATCATGAACCTCGAAGTGTCTTTATCATCCCTCTGTAAACATTCATGGCGGTGGTTTGGTATTGGGATGATTTTGACATCTGTGATCTTCTCGAGTAGATCTTACGCTTGTCATTGTCAATTATAATGATCAATTCTTGCTTTCACGATGGCTGCGATTCTTTTGTTCTTTTCTTCCAGCTGCTTTCTCATTTCAACCATCTTAGTTTGCTGGCGTCCTTGAACTTTGTCTGCTGACCCTTTTCAAGCTTCTTAGCATCTATTCCAATGTTTTCGACTTCTTCGACAACTTTTACGAGCCTCTGCTTTTCTTTCTTCCTCGGCTAGTTTCATTTTCCTTTCTTCCTTTTGCAAGATAGGCACTTAGTTGTTGTGGTGTGAGCATGTATTCGATGTCGCCGATCTTAAAGGGAATCTTCTCGGGCTCGGTGGTGTTAGCATTATTCCTTTTCCTTTATCTGGCACGAGGAAGATGATGCTACCGGGCGGTGTTGTTGTTGTTATTGGTGTGATCCTTGTCATTGTTGTTGTTGTTGAAGATGTTGGTGGTGCTGATGAGATAGGTAGATTGGGATGGTGGTGAATTATGGAGACTTGGTGGTGTTGGCTCCCCTCGGTGTGAGAGGAAGTCTCTTGATGGTCTTCTCCCCTCAGCTGTTGCCGCAACATGTGTGAGAGCAAGAGTTGCCTCGGACTTGGGGGCTTGGTGCTTGACCATAAAGGCTTGATAAATCTCGGTGACCATTGCCTTGATATCTGAAGTATCTGTTTGAATACCGGTGACCTTTGCCTCCAATTAGCTTGAGATACTTCCAAGCGGTCATTACGGGTCCAAGATTCCGAGCCATAGAAGACGATGCATGAGTCGGAGTAGCCATCGAGTTTCAGAGAGCCCAATGTAACTGAAGAGGCGGGTGATGATTGAAGACCACGAACATTAGGCGATTTGAGCATTTCGATTAGTTCGGTGAGGTTGGAGGATTGTTTCAAGTAAGCCTCGGTAGCCTCCGACACTTTGGAGTTAGTATTGGGTCTTCTTTGATGATTCCACGATTTCATCTATCTTTGTGCCAACACTACGAAGGTGCACGAGAAATTTAGCCAAGTTTTCATCCGATCTGTGAAGATTGTCATACATCATATCTACTGTGTTCATCGGTGTTAGCGGTGAAGGTGAGCACATCGGATCTAAGATCGGCATAGCTTGCGGCTGACCTCGGTGTGTTGATCCCACAATGTGTCGATGACTCCGGCATATAGTTTCCTTGAAGCTCTTGTGATCCATGAACCAAGCGTCTTTCGATCGGTGGAAGAACATTGTCAAATCTTGAATTCATCGAGCTGGATGAAGAGTCGATGCATTATCTTGAGTTGAAATGGTGACTCGGTATGCTCTTGTGGATCGGTGGGGTTCTTGTTCATATTGAACCTCGGTGTCCACTTCTTCTCGGTGATAAATTTCATCTTCACTTCGGCATGTTCTTCATCGAGAAAAGAGTAACCCGACAACATCGACAACGATTAACAAGGGGTGGTGATGGGTTCCGTATCGTGGTGGTATTAATCCTCGAGTCTTTGTCCCCGTTGACCCCTCGAGACATTGGTGGGCGTTTCCAGTGCCTTCTCTGGAGTCGAGGATTGGTTGTGGGTTCCATATCGGTGGGTTGTTCCTTTCCTCCGAGTCTTTGTCCCCAGACCCACAGACACGATGGGTTTTCCAGTGCCTTTAGCGAGTCGGTGAAAGTGATATCCCTATCGGTGGGTTGTTTGGTTCCTCGAGTCTTTGGGATCATTCGGTGTGCCCTCGACAAAGGATGTGATTTGCTAATGTCATCATTGGGCGAAGTGGAAGCGCTCCTACCGGTGGGTTGTATGTTTCCTACGGATCTTGGGGAGTAGTAGTTTGGACCAAGGGCAGCGATTGTGATTTATCGGTGTCCTTCGTTGTCCCCGGGTGGATGTTGCTTGGTCTCCGTGGGTGGCAAGTCGGTCTTGGGTTTTCTTTGCCTTTTGGCGGTGTTCACGAAGCCTCGGGGCCTGAGACTTGGGTTTGGTCTTAGTCCCGATCTGAGACTTCCCTTTCTCTTTTAGGAGCGGGGTTAGGAGACATTGATTCCCTCGGTTGTTCTGACAACCATATGGGCCGTCAATTCAATATTAGTGACAAGGGATGGGTCCTTTTGAAAGTTTGATTGACTCGGGATGCCGGGTAAAGCACCATATTTTTCTTCACGAGGATAATTGGAACCCATTAACACTTGTAAAGCACAAGAGACAAACCTAGGATACGAAACATATTTCGTCCTAGTTTTGCTCTGTAGCTTGATTCTGAGATCACTTGTAAATGATCTCCCTATGTCGACGTGACCCCATTCATCAAGCGGTATGCCATCATCAATGAATAGAGTTAACTTGTTCGGTGGATGAGTGGTTCCATGGGACACGAATCACAAAGTGAATAGAATCCTCGAGCCACGGAAATGAACTCTTGGTGGTGGGGTCTTGTCCAAAAAGTTGGATCTAAAGCGATTTGTTTTAACCCATCCTTCACTGTGGAGGGTTCGGGATGGGCGACATAAACTCCCTTGTTGTAGTCTAACCTGTTGAGGTGCAAAATGTTTTATAATCCGGGGTGAATTCTTGTCCCCGTTAAGGCGAACGATGAGATATTCCACAGAGTGGTCTAAGGTTGTTCTCATCGATGAGGGTGTCGGGTCAAAGGCCTTAGTTGTAGCCCAAAACTCCACGAGGAGGTTTTGAGTGCAGAATAGAGGACAGAACAAAGCGGTTTCGGTGGGCGGTTATACAAAATTTCATAATGTCCTTATAAATTTGAGACGGTTTGAGGATATTCAAAGTTTCCTATGACATTATTTGTTTTAAATTCAACATTGTTAAGATCACCTACCCACTGTGAAACAAGCGAAGAGATTGTGTTCTTGCCATTTCCATTAAAAAGTTTTAGGGTTTTGAGAAGAATAACTTGACAAGAACAATCAAAGGTTTTGAATCTCTTAAGTTGTGATGAAAAACTTTTGTAAAGGTTCTGAGAGAAGATTTTTGAGAAAAAGATTTGAAGAACACAAAGATTTACGGGTTTGAAAAGAGATTTTGTGAGTTTTGTTAGCAAATCTTTTGTGTGTGTTATAAGGATTTTGTGAGGGTATTTATAGTGTGTTTAGAGGGTAGTTTGTGCATATTTGTGGATTTGTAAAGTCGGTTTTGAAAACGTTTTGAATTTCCACATTTAATGCCACCCTCCACTACCATGATAAAATCCGTTTTCAAGGAAGCGTTGTAGTGTACGGTAAAAGTGCACTTTGCGGTAATAAAATATCCTTAGGATATTTTATGTGAGAGAGGCATTTAATGCCAAGTGGGATGAGGTAAGTATTAGGGACCCTTGACGGTAAGATACAAAGACATATATTCCTATATTTAATTGGTGTGTTTACCAACCTAGGACATTTAAGTAACTAATACTTGGTGCATTTAGTTACTCATTCAATGCTCAATATCTATAGTCGGGGTCCTGAATGAGTCTTACTCATTCGGTGAGAGGTTGTCTTGTGGGTTTCGTTCGGGGAGGAGGAACCATTTGAGAGAACTTCTTGAGATTGGTTTTCGGATGCGACTTTCAATGTCAAGCATTCCCAATTCATTTCGGTCTCTGAAGGTAGGTTCATCAAGGTTTGGTGAAGATATCGGCCGATTGATATTGATAGGGATGAAATGGAGTTCTATGTCTCCTTTCATTATGTGGTCCCCGATGAAGTGATATCGATATCAATGTGTTTGGTTCTTTGATGAAGGACGGGGTTGTTGGAGATTGCAATTGCCTTTGGTGTTGTCACGAAAGATGGGTACCATTTTGTAATGGATGTCATAGTCACTAAGTTGACTTTTCATCCATAAAACATTGGCACAACATCCTGCAATGACCACATACTCGACTTTAGTGAAGACATAGCCAGCGATTGTTGCTTTTAGCACTCCAACAAACCAATTTTCCTCCAAAAATTGTGGGACCACGAGGTACTTTTACATCCATGTTGCGACCCGCATAATCGAATCGAGTAACCTTTGAGATCAAACCACGAGCACTTTGGATAATAGAGTCCAAGGCTTGGGGTTCCCTTGATACTGAGTATTCTTTTGGCTGCGGTGAGGTGGGATTCTTTGGGATTGGGCGATATCTTGCTATTAGGCAGTGAGAATTGTATGTGCAGTGCAGGCGATTAGATACATCGGTGAGCCAACAATCCCTACGAAATGGGTTTGATTGGTGACTTGCCGGTGAGATCGGGTCCAAGGTTGTTAGGAGGGACCATTGGTGTCTTCACGAGGCCGATCGGATATCTCATATTTCTTCAAGAGATTTCTTGTGTATTTCTCTTGGTGATAGAGATTCCTTTATCGGTTTGCACGATTTGTAGTCTAAGGAAGTATGTGAGTTCACCCATCATGCTCATTTCAAACTTCTTTGTCATTAGTTTTTCAAGCTGTTTGCAAAGTGTAGTTTGTTGAGCCAAAGATGATGTCATCAACATATACTTGGACCAATATCACATCTTGTTTTGTCCTATAGATAAACAATGTGTTGTCTATCTTTCCTCGACAAACTTGTTTTGAATCGGGAAGGTGAGAGAGTTTCATACCATGCCACAGGAGCTTGCTTGATCCATAGAGAGCTTTATCAAGCTTGCGAGACATAGTCGAAATTCACTACTCTCAAAACCGGAGGTTCTTGAACATACACATCTTCCTTGAGTTCACCATTTAGGAATGCACTTTTTACATCCATTTGATAAACTTTGAAGTTCATGTAGGTAGCATAAGCAAGGAAGATCTGATGGCTTCCATTCTTGCAACAGAGCAAATGTCTCATCATAGTCAATGCCTTCTTGTTGGTGTAACCTTTGGCTACAAGTCGGCTTTGTTTTTAATGGCGATGCCATTTTCATCGGTTTTGTTTACGAAAACCACTTCATTCCTATGACTATGACATCTGAGGACATTTGATCAAGGTCATGACCTTGTTTTATCAAGCTGTTGAAGTTCTTCTTGCATGGCTGAACCCGGCTTGGGTGTTTTAGAGCCTCGATGACACTTTTGGGTTCTATATCGATAGGTGTCGACATATAGACATTCATTGGTGAAGCTGCGATTAACTTAGCGACCATGCTTCTAGTGAGCATGCCTTGGTGGGTTCACCAATGATGTTTACAAGCTCAATGTCACGAGATTTTGTCCACTTACTTTGTGGTCTAGGATCTAAGCTTGAAGAGGTCACTGGAGACTCGGGGTGAGTTCGGGAGCATGAGCCACAGAATCATTAAGAACATCTGTTGAGATGTCTTGTTCGAGTTGGGGTTCATGAGTCACGGGTTCACGAACATTTGGTTCGATGTTACCTATCCCGGCGAGGGCGATTGATTATCAATGAGTTCACGATAGTTGGTTGTGACGGGTTGTGAGGCAAGACATAATATGAGATGTCGACATCGACTTGGTATGAGGAATTGAATTGATGTTATACTCATCGAGAGGATATCTTGATGAGTTATCAATTCCTATTTCCTCCAGCGAGGTGTTGGTGAACTGATGCTTTCTAACTCTCATCAAAGGTGACATGAAAGGTTTCCTCAACTTGTTGTCTCCTTGTGTTAAATACCACGAAGGCTTTGGAGATCGGTGAGTAACCTAGAAAGTATCCATCATCGACTTTAGCATCAAATTTGCCTAGATGATCCTTGTGGTTATGAATAAACACAGGACATCCAAACACATAAAGTAGGCGATGTCGAAGTCTACCTTTGAATATCTCATATGGGGTTTTGTTATGTCTTTTGACAATGATTGACTGTTTTGAGTGTAACAGTTTGTCTTGGCCTTGATCCATAAATGCTTTGAGAGGGTGAGCCATTTAACATGGTTCTTGCGGCCTCAATGAGAGTTCTGTTTTCCTTTCGGCCACCCATTTTGTTCGGGGTGTAGGGAGATGAAAAGTTTTGGGAGATTCCCTTTTCATCACGAAACTCTCAAGCTCATCATTTCGAACTCGGTACCATTGTCGATCTGATTTGTTTATGATAATGTCATTACGGTTTTCAATGTTCACGATGAATGACATTATAGTGTCATTGCTGACTCTTTTGGAAAGAAAGTATACCCAAGTGTATCTTGAGAACTCATCAACAATGACAAGTGTATACTTCTCATCTTTGGATTGATCTAGGGTGGTGGTCGAAAGAGATCCATATCACGAGAGGTGAAAGCGACTTTTGATGGAGAAATTTTGTTTTGTTTTGAAAGATGCTCTTTGATGTTTGCCTTTTTCACAGGTGAGCATGGTTTATCTTTTGCAAAAACCGGTGATGGTAAGCCAAGGACCTTGTTTTGTTTTGCGGGTTGTTGATGTTTTGAAGTTTAAGTGAGAGAGTCTCTTGTGCCACGGCCGGTTGATAGTTTCGATGGCTTTGGCAAAGAGACAGTTCCATCTTGAGAAAGAGTAGACATGTCTAAGACATAAACATCATCTCTTCTAGGAGCTATCAAAACAACTTCTTTGTTGGCATTGAAAATGGTACCTTGTTTGTCATTGAATTGCACAATGTACTTAGCATCACATAGTTGGTGACAACGATGAGATTGTATTTGAGACCATTGACATAAGCTATTCTAGAAGACTATTCCATTGCGGTTCTTGAACCATAACCTTGATGGGACATGATGAGTTATCACCAAATACTACCTTGGGTCTGGTTCCTTTACATACTTGTGCGAGATACTCCTTCACACAGTCATGCTTCTTGAGCATCCACATCTAGATGCCAAATAGGCTCCTGGCGTCTCTGCACAAGTAGTAAAGCAATTAGTTTCTCTTAGTGACCCACTTCTTGGTGGGCTTGGGTCTCAAGGTCTCTTTGAATTTGGCAATCGACTCATGGTCGGTGGTTGAGTGCATTGTGCTACCACAAGTTTTGCATTTAGAGGCGAGGATGACTCGGTGACTTTGGGTTGCTTGGAACTTCTCCTTGCATGGATGACCTTTGTCATCTTGGGATGTCTCATGAGTGGATTTCCACAAATCTCACGGCATGTGTTCATAAGACAGTCATCGATGATGATCATTGAACCCACGGTGTGGGCAAGGAGGAAAGGGTTTAGCTCTAATTTTTGAGTGATTTGGAGGATGAAGCATCTTGATGACCAACTTTGGTATAGTTTGCTTCAGAGTGAACTTACATATTGTAAGTGATCGAGAAGTTCTGTGATCATCCTTTTGCGGATCATACAAAAAGGATTCTATAACGATTGTCGATGGTATGGTGGTATAGTGGCATAGATCACACTTACGCTTGGATTTGGGGTTTGACTTAGACTTTGAGGAACTAGAGGAAGTGACTTTGTCTCCTTGATTGATTCATGGACTTTTCAATGGATTCCATCTTTTCGGTTAGCTTCCTCACAAGTTCGATCGATTCTTGAATTTAGTCGACTTGATGGGAGTCGAGGATGTGGAAGTCTCGGTGGGAGTAGACTCTTGTTGAGTTGGTTTTGTTGGCCTTTTCGGGATGGTTCTACCAAGTCGGACCTTTCCTTTGGTGAATGAGGATTGAATTGCATTGGAGTAAGCTCGAGCTTGGTGCGGCACCACGAAGAGGTTTCGGGGTGGGCGTTGCATTAGACTCGCTTGGACTCAATGTGTTCGGTACTCTTGGGCGCATCGAGTCAAGCATGCTCTTAAGAGCTTGACTCTCGGGCTCTAAATTCTTCGAGAATCGAAATTAGGAAGCTTACTATCGGGATTAACCCGATCAATCCAATCACTGGGCTTGGGACTAGTCAACATCTTGGTAATCATACCACGGACACAAATGGCTTAGGACCACGGTCTTTGTTGAGAGAGTCGGGAAGATGATCTTCACTAAGACTCTCTTCTTGCTCTCTGGGGCTCCCACATCAAAGACCACAGGATTCTTAGCGATCCAACTATCAAGAATATCTTGAACCTTTTGAGTTCGTCTTGAAGAGCACGATTTCTTTTAACTAGTTCGGTGTTTTGAATTTGCAAAGTGACACCTCAAGCTTAGCTTGTTTTAAAAGCGCAGTTCATCCTACACTTATTCAATTCAAAACTTAGCTTGTTGTATTTTGAAAAAGATTTAATCTTTGCTCTTCTACAAACTTAAGGTCAACATTAAGATAATTCATATAAGGCGCCAATCGAGTCATCATCCATAGAAAGTAAAATATTTACCTTCTTCATTGTGATATTGACCCATTCTCCATTCCTTGCATGATTCTTTCCAACGGCTAGCTTGTCCTCTTACGAGAGGGCCATCGATTACTGTGACATGCACCATTTCATCATCGATGACGGCTCTTCATCGATCGAAGGTTTGACAACAAGGCCTTTGTTTTACCTGCAGCATTGAACACTTTGTGTTGTTTACGAGGTGAGGCCTCAAGCAATGCTAGCTTAGCTTTGGCTTTCTTGTATTTAGCTTCAAAATCCACAGTTTTGTTTTGATCAGTTTGTTTGAAAATTTTGATGAGATTGATAGATCTTTGGTTGAAATTTGCTAAAGCACGAAGGCGATTAGACCACGATGGTTTGTAAGAGGGTTGAAATTGTTTTGAAAAGCAGTCTTTTGCAAAATGGCCTCTTTTATGACACTTAAAGCATTCGGTGTCTTGATTGCTTTAGCATTTGAAAAACCTTTGTTTCTTTTATAAACCTTGAGAGTTAGCAAGGTGCCCTTTCACGAAATTCGATGTTCGGTCATTTAGGTACTCCTCATTTGATCTCTCATCGGGCTCATCATCGAGTTTTCTTGGAAATCTTGAACCACATTGTTAGAAAAGCGGTTGATATTGGTGATGAGGTGGTGGTCGGGGACTTCTTGACTTCACGAGACTTCTTTAAGTCGGGTATAAATGCATTGATGAGGTTTTCCTCATAGACAAATTTCCCATAAATTTCGAGGAAGCTCAAGATTACGGATATGATTAGCATTCCTAAGTCCACGAGAGAAATTCAACCACTTCTCGGGAGACTATTGACAAAACCAACATTGATTTCATGTTTGGACAACTTAACACCATCATTTGACAGTTCATTTAAAGAGTTTTGTAATGGGTGTAAGTTTGAGACGAGTTTACGAGTCCTTAGCCACAAGGTATTATACTCAAGTTTGGTCCATAATCCTGTTTTCCTTGGTATCGGATGGACCTTCATGACTATGAACCGGTCATCCAGGTTTGTTTGGCGTACTACGACTTATAGTGACTCCATAATATCGTCGGAAAGACAAGATATTATGATACTTTTGAGCCTTTGGTCTGGTTGACCACTCTTCTCTCATCCACAGGTCCATTGAGCTTGAGTTTAGGCAAACCTTGATCGGTCTTTGGGATAAATGGACCTTCATTTATACACTTGATATAATAAGGTTCCATCGATCAAATAGCAAAGCATCGCTTTTCCATTTGTTGAATTTACCAACTTCAAGTGCAGGGCAACAATTTGAATAAGCTCCACCCTTTTATCGACTAGTTGGGGTACATCAATTTCACCATTTAAGGATCACGATTTAAAAGCGTTTAGGCGGCTTAAAAAGCAGTTTATAATCGACCTTGCTCGATACCACTTGTTGTTCCTATTCACTATAGTATAAAAGCAGTTTAAGTAAAGTAAACAAAACTAATAGTGAATCAATGGTGAAAAGATATAAATAAAACACAAGAGTAATTTTCAACGTCATATTCTTATTAGAAATGAATCAAAGAATCGTTACCCTAGTACTTGCGGAGCAGTACTAGGGATTGAAATGACAAAGTGTTTGCAACTCCTCTCTAAGCTCGGGCTAAGTCGAGCACAACTACTAAGTACCAGCTGAGCTATCTCGGGGATTAAGTTGTATTTGGAGGAGTGAAAGATGGCTTGCGTGTATGTGTGTTTTACAATTCACAAGCAACCTTTCACTCCATCTCTTATGCTATTTATACAAGTATGAGTTTTAACTCTTTCTAAGTGACAAGCGACAATTTTGCGAAAGACAAAATCTTGATGTATTTTGTCTCTTTCTAAAGACTATATTAGGTAAAGGGACCAAGTCACTTTCTTCATGTCGATCTTGATCTTTGAGCCTTAAAGGAAAGTTGACTTCTTGAAGATAAGTACTCCGTCTTTATCGCTTCAAGCATAACCGTTTTGTCCGCCCATTCTTGATCTTCATAGTCTTGATCTTGATTTCGGTTTGTCTTGATGTTTGTAGTTGGAGAGGAGTTTGAGGATTCGATGAGTTATTGTCATCACTTCACTGAATCCACCATCTTCTTCTTGACTCGATCTTCACCCTTTAAGTTCCGCCTTCTTGGTGGAGACTTCTTCTATGTCTCTTCTTGGCGTCTGAAGATGGCTCACTTTGAGACTATGCACTCGGTGACTGTTAGTGTTTAACGGTCTAAGCACTTAGGTTATTTTCTATTCAAATCCTAGATTAAGGGGTTTGGGTATTCTTGAACCCAACACATGGAACATATAGGGTTCTCCAAAAATATCAATTCTTTCCAATGGAATGGCCCATACCGCATTCATTAAAAGTGACTTATATAAATTCATCGATATTAATGGGAAAACAACTTGATAGTCATAAATTTAATATACTTACCACGAATTCGATAGTAAAGCATTTCGTGAAAGCATGGTAGTCCATAAATTGACCGCAACTGATGAGTACAATCTTCTGCGGCGATCGTCAGTTGGAGTTCATCGAACATGAGTTCCAAAGCATATTTGGAAACTTTATACCACAATTCTGCAAATAGTGGTATATTATATTTATTCATTTTCTCGTTTATGCTTCTATTAAAAGATTCTTTTATCGCATTTTCTTGCAAAATGACAATCTTATCGATCGAACTCAACAACGTGTCTAAGTTGGACTGTGTGCTACCCAAGTATGATTTCAACAACGTGTTGACTCTCAACTCGCATGTTGTTGTTGGCCGTAATGCGATATTGATCGGTAATA
>CM040242.1:258188631-258258839 GCA_022545495.1 Chrysanthemum lavandulifolium
CTTCTATGTACCTTATCTAGGTTCCTATTTTATACCCAGCATATTTGTTTGGATAGTTATTCTTTACCCTCGGCTCTTACATTTACGAAAAACTAAACAATACTATAAACACGATTTTTGTAGACTAAGTATATTCAGAAGAAAACGACGTTTTCTACAAATGTTAACACTACGCTGCAAAAAGCCATGGGTGTCCAGTGACTTCCCGAGACTCACTATGGTTCCATCCGGTAGATATGCTTCTATAAAATTACTTTTACATGTTCAGAAATAAGAGTACAATTCACGGACCAATTGAGTGGAAGATAGCAGACCTGGGCTTATACAAAAAGAAAGTCCTGATTACAAATTAGACCCCAATAATCTCAATATCCAGGCCCATACAAAAACATAAATGCACAAATAATTATGTACTTATCATTTATCAATAAGGGACTTGAACAAGTTCGAGTCGATTTACTGCAAGTGGCGGAAGTTAAAATTTCGATCCATTGTAGGACAAAATGAATTGTGAGGTTGTAAAATGCATAAATATATTATTATCGTACAACTAAACAATGCACATTTGATCAAGTTTTTTAATTTTATATATTATGATGTTATTTTAGCAATGTTTTAAAATTTGGGTTGACCCGGTCGGTTTTATCAAGAACCGGCTCGGAGACCAGGCCGGATGTGTCCGGATTTTTGCTTGTTTGAGAACTGGATTGAACCACCAGTTTTTGTTGACCCGATTTAATAAATCCGGTTGGGTCATGACTTTCCTATCAACCTTTCTGAGTTCAATTGATAAGTTGAAGTGGTGAGTAATAATTTTAGTTAAAATTTCATATAACAGTCAATTAAAGTTATAAATTATCTTAAAAATATCAACTAATATAGTTTTAATATAGACTGTTATAACTTATAATTATAAGTTGATTGTTGTTGCAAATCTTTGCTATATTATTATAGACTAGGCGAGTACATGCGCCTAGCGGCAGCGGTTCATAGCGACAGACAGTTAACAATATGCGATATTGTAGTAAGTGTTTCGTATAACGTTCAAAATAGAACGTGAAAATATCAAAATGTAATTGCAAACGGTTGTAACATGCGATAATTCAACTCTAGCAAAAAAATTTAACATGTATCAAACAGCATATAAAAATATTTAGAGAGACTCAACAAGAAAACATTACATCAATTATAAGATACTAACTAATAACACACGTTAGTCGTCGCGTAAAACTTCTTGATAGACGACATTTGAGGTGTAGACACCTCCTTGACCGAACTCTTTGACTGAATTCACTAATACCTTTGTAGTTTTACATGATATCCCTCTAAACAAAGCAACGTAAAGCTGTCCATACGAGAAAATAGAGTCGGCCAAATAAACACCCACATTTGGAATTGTTTGGCCCCGAGCTTTATTGATAGCCATCGCAAAGCTAAGGCGCACAGGGAATTGTGTTCTCTTTAGTTTGAAAGGGAACATGTCTTCTTCAGATGGAGTAAGAGAAATTCTTGACAAGAGCACTCTAACTCCAGCGTGTTGTCTGACAGCAATCTTAGCATTGATGACATTAGGATCAAAACGTTTACATATCAACCTCGTTTTATTACATAATCCATTTTTCGGATCGAGATTCCTTAAAAGAATAATTGTGCATTCAATTTTCAAACACAAGTAATGATGAGGCAATCCGCTCACGTTGAACGAGTTTAAGACCCTTATTTGTTTTGATATGTGATTATTAAAATAGTATCAAAATTTGTAGGTTAATCAATATTGTAATTAATTGTGCATAACTGATTTGGTATCAAAATAGATTATCATATTTGGTAACCTGTTATTGTTTTTAGTTAGTGTTTAATATCAGTTTTGGTTAAATAGATATACGTGTATAGTTATGCATCAATTGGTTTCACATAATTCTAATGACCGGTAAATAAAACCACTCTAATATTTTGTGTAATTATTAGTATACATCAACTGGCGAGATTACATTGTATATAGTAATCACGATTAACATTAAGTAAAAACACATTAAACAAACTTCGTATGTAAACATGATCGTTGCATACAATACGGAATGGATTTATTAAAGTATTCTTCTTTATTTCGCTGGATAAGTAAAAACATGATAATGATTGCTCGATCATCGGTTTGTTTAGAGGGGTCACCATGTTCATTTTTTGTTTGAACCTTTAGGTGCTCGTCAGCGAGAGCAATTGGTGGTGAAGACTGATCAAATACGATTTGGTTTTGGATTGCTTGATGCCATATTAGCCGATTAGATAGCTTATTATGGGAGCAATTGGCGGCGAAATCAGTTGAGGGTGGTGGCGGCGAATTTAGATAGCTTATTATGGGATTCGGGTATGGTAGGTTTCAGTGATGGTGGTAGACTACGATTTTGGGTTTTAGCGGTGGAGATTGTGAAAATTAAAATGAGAGAATGAGATAAAAGTGTTTGTGTGTGTGTGTGTTTTTTTTAACTGTTTTAGGGGGATAGAAATGGGAGGTGGGTGGGGTTCTTTTGTTATGTGTGAGTATTTGTTTGTCTGTAGGTAATGATTTTCCAGCCGTGTTTCCTTCAATAAGTTTTCCAGCCATGTGTCCAGCCTTGCATTTTAATGATTCCAGGCATGTTTCCTTCATAAGTTTTCACTTTTATGAACCTTGCATACTTTCCTAAGATAGTTTAAGATTTCAAATTAAAGAATATGTATAATTCATATGTTTCGGACCTTGCATACTAAAGGGGTGTTTGGGATTGCTTATTTAAAAAAGATTGTCCGTTTTGAAATCGCCTAATTAGATAATCAGCTGTAACAAAACGTGATTTTGAAATATGATGTTTGGATTTAATTATGCGGTTTGAGATCGCAATAATCAGATACTCAGTTTTTTTATGTTTAACAAATCAGATAATTTCATATGTTAATGTGTAAAATGACCAAAAAGGACATTTTATTCTATTGATTTACAAAAAACTACCGATGTTACATTTGCTAAAAGTTACAAACTTCTTTTTACACTTACCTTATAAAGTTAAGCTAGTAAAAAAAAAAAGCAAAGCTTCATATATTATTACTACCTATATAAGCCACGGTGTGGAAAACTAGAAGGGGGGTTGAATAGTTTTACCAATTTAAAACTTCTTTTTAAATATTTAGATCGACTTATGTCAATCTATTTGGTTGTTTATGTTGGACGTTGATAGATAGATATATAAACGTGTAATGAAAGATAAAGAGTAAGAAGCACATAACCACGACACGAGTATTTATAGTGGTTCGGCTACAAGGACACCTTCCTTGCCCTACTCCACTCCCCGAGTCACCTACTCGAGAGTTCGTAAACACTACACGACACCAATCTCCTTATGGCGGAGAAGCCTTCACAACGTCGCCTACTCTTTTTCCGGTGCTAGGCTAACCACTGGGGTTCTTTCACTCCTAGGTGAACCACACCTATCACAACGTCGCCTACCCTTTATACGGTGCTAGGCTAACCACCGAGTTCTTTCACTCCAAGGAGAACTAATCCTATCACAATGTCGCCTACCCTTTATTAGGTACTAGGCTAAGCACCTAGTTCCATTACTATGGAGAAATTACTACCCATCACAACACAACACCTAATCTTAAGGAGATCCACTCCTTATTACAACACCATCAAGGATATCACCATCCTTGGAAATAAACAAATACTTATATGTATAACGATGAACCTCATCGATTATACGACCTTGGCATTCTTCACTAATGCCACTTGATTTGATTTCTAGGCATGCTTCACTAACGCCTTTGATACAACGCTTGGCACCTTTCACTAATGCCTTCGTCTTGACACATTTAGCATTCTTCACTAATGCTTTCGTCTTGACTCTTTCGGCATCCTTCAGTTGTCTTGATGATGACGAAGTATGGCAACTCATGGACTTGAGCTTGCTCGACTTCAAGAAGTGGTGACTCGCCTTTAAGAGGAACCTAGAGAATCACACAAAAACAAAAGACAAACTACATAGAAAGATCTCTTAGGATCAGTGGTTAGAGAAGTACAATACTTGGAGAAAGTATGTGTGAAAGTGGTGAGCCAAAAGAAGGAAATGGCTCACTATTTATAGAGGAGAAAGTTCATTGTTCCCCGGATCCCACTGATCCCTCCCACAAGGGATCCGGAAGCGTAAAGCTAGGGATCCGTGGGACGCTCCTCTTTACCCATGGGTATTTTGGTCATGGGTAATGGGTTATGGGTTGATCCATGGGTTTCTTATTTAGATACAATGTATCTCAAGAGTTCAATGTACCTAGTCAAATGGTTTGGATAAAACCATGGGTTATGGGTCAATACCATTTAATAGTTTTTACCCATTTTAGTATATACTACTTTAAGTATATTTTTACCCAAATATGTAAACACTAGTTGTTGTACATATGTATTACTAAATCATAAAATCACTTATACTTGTTTTAGTGTTTTATGTGAAAACGTAAGTGTGTTAGAAAACTATTGGCTCAAATAGTTTACGTATTTTATTTGTTTCGTTAAAATGATTTTACTTTTGTTATCGACAAAACATTAGAAGATCGTAAAATATAATTAAATGTTTTTACGGCTTATTTGTATTAACAATCTCCCCCTTTTTGTTAATGACAAAACATAAAATTATTTTATGGAAAAATTAAAATTCGTAAAAGTTCGAATTGGAGTTTTTTACTCTCTTCTCCCCCTTTTTGTCAAAACAAAAAGAGCATCGAAAAGAAACTAACACAAGGTTTTAAGAAAAACATGTAAAAGGAAAGATGTAATGTGAGTAAGTGACGGGAATGGTTCTCGTCTTAACTCCCCCTTGTCGAGTCCATCCCTTTGTGAGGGCGTCAAGTACATAAAACTAAGTAAGCTAATGTTTTGCAATTATTTTTGCAAATGGTTCGTCCTTGTGACGACAATGCTCCCCCTTGAAGATTGCAACGTTGCAATGGGGTGTCATGAAGAATAATCCAAATAAGGATTATGTTGCAAATGAATTTGCAATGTATGGTTTGACACAAAGCTCCCCCTAGCTTTATGGTGTCAAAATCTTCATGTGTATTTTGAAAATCTACAAAATAAAGGTTAGAAAACAAGAGTATAGTGCATAATTTCCTGCAAATAAGACTCAAGTTAGTAGAAAATTGTTCTTCTGTACCACGAATCCCACGGTTCCCTTTGTGGAGGGATCCCTCTAGGCCATTTCTAGGGATCCGGCTATCTGGTGATAGTTTCTTCAGCAATGAAGATATGCCAAACAATGCTAATAATGAGGTGAGATATGTATATAATTGGAATCATAAGCACAAAGTAGCATGGCACATAAGTAATCATTCAATAAAACCAAGAGATAATCAAACAAATCTCTAAAACTAAGAATGATCTAGCCATACAATTTCTACTAATAGGTTACTAAAGCCTAGAATGCAATAAAGTGCTCGAGTCTAAGGATGAGTAGACTTGTTGATTTGGTCCAATCTTTCAAGAAGATGATTAAACATGAAATGTAACTCATTTCATACTTCTTAAACAAGTCCTTGGGTGATTAGACAATTTGGACAACTATTGCCTTGATTGGGAACCGGAGGGAAATGGATGTTTTGAGTAGGCTCTACGAATGATTGTGGGATTTCATTTTGAGGTGTGGGATGAGGTTCTACTAAAGGTGAGGGTGGTGGTAGTGGAAGTTTCAACTTCCATATGGTCTGGTGGTTGACTTTGATAATTTCTCATAATCCAAATGGGATTATATGATGGTGACGGCGAAAAGAAAGCCGGAGCAAGTGTTGACTCAATACCTTGATTTGGTACCACTATTCCTCCTAATGAGGAGAATGTTGTCGGTGGAGGAGGATGAGAAGGCCTAGGAGGCAAATCTTCTAAATTGTAGAGGTGTGGTGATGATAGTGGAGATGTAAAAGAGATAGCTCTAGGAACCAATGGTGATGGTTTAGTAGAGATGATATTGTTTGGCCTAGGAGGTATGGTGGTGTTTGGCATAGGTAGTTTTGTGGGTACTATCCTTTTAGGAATTGGTTTGTAAAGGGTAATTTTGAATTAGAGAATTAAATTCTTTGCCACTAAGAGGATTAAGCATGCACTTAGGATTTTGATCAGTTCTAGGGAGACAATAAATAAAAGCTAAAAGTGGTTAGATAACCAAAAGGTGGTTTAAAATAGAGGAGGGAATCTTGTTTTAGCTTTCTCCAGCCACGGATCTCATGGATCCGTCACCGAGGATCCGTGCAGTTATAAACCGTGATCCGCATGTCGAACGTGTTCTAGGTGAAATGATTATGCTTTTGTGAGGTTTATTTCCTATGTATTTCGAGGTTTTGACTTAATTTTGAAGTTTTTAACTGTTGGATATCTTAAAAGCTCAACCATAATGAGTGATGGTGCTTAATGATGGTTTTGGGTAGGAAAATTGACTCTAGGTAGTCTAACTATGTGTTTGACAAGGATACCATTTAATTTGATATGGAGAAATTGTGGTAATTAGTCCTAGAAGTCAGATGATGACTTAAGAAAAATTTACTAAAATCTTTAAAAATAAAGAAAAAATGAAAAACTAGTTTTGAACCTAATTTTGAGTCAAAAGGTGATTAAGATCAATTTGCTAAAATTGATGGATATACCAAACTAAGTGTTATGAGATGTGATAAATAGTGTGTGAGCTTTGGAGCGGAATTATGGTGAGTTTTGATGAGTTGATAAATCAAAAACACTTTGAAATATATCCTAGGTAAGCCATGGGTGAGTGTGAGGCTTTCAACTATTTGAGGAAGACTTAGTTGGCTCTAGTATCTTATTTTTGACTAGTGTGAGGTGATCTAGTAAGGTATTTTGATGTAAGCAAGTCTGTATTGCTCATCAGTGGTCACGGATCCAGCGGTTCCTTCAGGAGGATCCACCGATTATAATCTTTGGGATCCGTCTCATCGCAGATCGAAGGCTTTCGGCAAATGTGCGGTTTGCACTTTTTAGTAAATGCTTCTCTAGTTGTTTCTATAGGGACTAAATGCAAGAACACAATGATATAAGGCATAGCAAAGTAGGAAGAGCTAAAAGTTCCTAAAATGAGTGACTGACGACCACTTGAATATTTTCAAGGAGTCGTAAAATCTCATTCTACAAGTTCCTAAGTTACGATTGTTTAGTGCCAAGATATGGCAAGACCTACCTACTACACTATTCTACATAAGCATTGTTTAAGTGTTACAACCCATTGTTTGAAATTGTTCTTCAAAATTTAGGTCCTATGACCTTACCTCATTTCTCCTCCCTTCCCGTCTTCGCCCATCATCCACTCTTTATCACACCGTCTCTATTTCTTTTCTTCAAGTTGGCGAAACACTTGAAGATTCCTTGGTTTGTTGCCATTCGGGTGATGCATTAGGAACGTCCGACAATTGGTTAATGTAGTCCAAGGGGTCGAGATTGGTATTTCCGAGTGGGTTGCTACTACCTTCACCTTCTCTTTGCCTCTCCCTTTCATCCGAGGAGTCCGTGGGTAGGTGAGGCCTTTTGCCATCTATCATGAACCTTGTATTTCTTCCCTCGGTTAATGACACCATAACCTTGTTGCAAAAGCTATGATCATAGGATTGCGGATAAGGATCTAATGCAAAGATGAATTTAGCAAGACGGGTTAGGAGCATTGCATACGGGAGCACCATCTTGTCCATGCTTCTTACACTTGCCATTCTCTTGATCATGTAGTAGGCAAGGTTAAAGCGAGTCTCGGTCATTAGGCAATAGATCATGAAGCTTAGACATGCGTTGGGGTGATCCTTGTTTCCTACTAGGCACACCACACTCTCCCTTATCACATCTGCCCATTTCCTATATAATCCATACATCTCGGAGAGCTCTATTTGGAAAGGATCCCTATAGATCACTTTCGACTTCCTAGTAACCCTTGATGGGGATGCTCTTGGCATAAACATGATGTCCCTCATCGTGGTTGCTTCCGGGATTATCATGTAATAGATAGCATGATGATCAACCATTGTGTGTAGTTCTTCCAAAGACCACTCGCTGGAGTACATGCAAACACCTTGGTATGGAACCCCTACAATTCTTCCAAACTCTACAAGTGAAAGAGTAAACTCTTGCTCATTGATGGTGAAAACAATCGAGATGGACCCGTCTTCATTTCTAACTATTCTCATGGTCTTGTAGAACTCGAGTACAAAGACCGGGCAAATTTGTTCGTTTATATCCAATAAACAATCAAACCCAATAGTTCCAAAAACTTCCCTTATGTTGGTATTTGCAAGAAATGATGGATCAACAACTCTACCTTCGTGAAAGAGTCTCTTTTCAAGCATCTTAAAGGCTTTCCTATCGTCCGGACTTAGTCCATCTTTCCTATGGTACATGGGTATGTAGTGAGCGGTGTCTTGGTAATCTTGTTGTTTGTTGCTTGGCATGATTGTTCCTAAACAATACAACCACAATGTGGTGTTAATTGTAAATAGTAACCTAGAGGGTTTGATCACAGTTTTGCTCTCATCATCTTTGTTGAATTCAAGAAATATGTTTAATTTGTATTAACAATGTTAATTCTTTGATTTTGATTATCTTAGAAAACAATGTGGTGACAAATTATGATAAACCCATTTGAACCCAACTCTTAAAGATGAAGAAATTGTAATCCTAGAAATCAAGGAATTAAATCAATGTAGTGAAGATTATACTTACACAAGTGATTGTTATGCTTGAGAAAGATGATCAAATTGCTCATGTGAACAGTAAGTAGGTTTTTGTTCGTGAGTCTTTGATGGGAAAGTAGTTGTGGAACTTCCACAGTGATCATTCTTTAACTTAAGCTGTCTTCTGTTGCACGGATCCCGCGGATCCCTCTCATTTGGAATCCGGCTAGTGTAAACGCAGGGATCCGGCATGACAGCAAAAATCAGCTCAAGCATTCCTTGATAACTTTGGTTTAGGAGTTCTAAAATCTCCTTGAGTTTGATGTTTAAGCTCAATAACTTGTGATTTGAGTTTTTGACGGTTTAGTACTAATCCTACTAGTCGTAGTTCCCTTTTTAAGAATTAGTCACAATTCTTGGAAGGTTTATCAAGGATTATGATAAAATCCCATTTTATCATAATATAAGAATTTTCACATGGAAAATTATTAACATAGATGGAGTGTCAATAATTACTTTGTGATGGATAACGATTAAGGCTATCGAATAACCAAGATATCATTATTTACGAGTTGGTAGTGTAGTCTATACAAATCAGTCGAAGAATACTATTCTTGATGATGATTTTAATATAGATAACTACGTAAGTAATTACTAATAAATATTAATTATGCAACTAAGAATAAAACCAACAGTAAATTATTAACGATCATACCTTTGCTAAATATTATTTTTAAGAAAAGATGTATTTAGATGAAATGCTTTGTGATCTTCTTGGAATCTCCAGATTCATGTGTGAGAAGGACAATACTAAACATTCTTTTTGCGAAAAGAAATATTTAGATAGATTCTTCATGATCTTCTTGGTAACCCTAAATCCAAGTATGGAGAATACTAAACAAGGAAAATGTTAGAACATTCTATCATTGTCCAACAATAAACATTATAATGATTTTTAAAACATGACTTGAAAAATCCTTCTTTGTAGTTTTCAAACATACACGGATCGTATCAAGTTTTTAAAGTACAACATAATTTAAGAAACTTGGTAACGAAGCTCTGATACCAATTGTGGAAAACTAGAAGGGGGGTTGAATAGTTTTACCAATTTAAAACTTCTTTTAAATATTTAGATCGACTTATGTCAATCTATTTGGTTGTTTATGTTGGACGTTGATAGATAGATATATAAATGTGTAATGAAAGATAAAGAGTAAGAAGCACATAACCACGACACGAGTATTTATAGTGGTTCGCCACAAGGACACCTTCCTCGCTCTTCTCCACCCCCGAGTCACCTACTCGAGTTCAGAATACTACACGACACCAATCTCCTTATGGCGGAGAAGCCTTCACAACGTCGCTTACTCTTTTTCCGGTGCTAGGCTAACCACCGGGTTCTTTCACTCCTAGGTGAACCACACCTATCACAACGTCGCCTACCCTTTATACGGTGCTAGGCTAACCACCGAGTTCTTTCACTCCAAGGAGAACTAATCCTATCAAAACGTCGCCTACCCTTTATTAGGTACTAGGTAAGCACCTAGTTCCATTACTATGGAGGAACTACTACCCATCACAACACAACACCTAATCTTAAGGAGATCCACCAGACATAACACCATCAAGGATATCACCATCCTTGAAATAAACAAAACTTATATGTATAACGATGAACCTCATCGATTATACGACCTTGGCATTCTTCACTAATGCCACTTGATTTGATTTCTAGGCATGCTTCACTAATGCCTTTGACACAACGCTTGGCACCTTTCACTAATGCCTTCATCTTGACACCTTTAGCATTCTTCACTAATGCTTTCGTCTTGACTCTTTCGGCATCCTTCACTAATGACTTCAACACAACATCTATGGAGGAAGAAAGAACTATCAATAAGAGAACCTCAGTTGTCTTGATGATGACGGTATGGCAACTCATGGACTTGAGCTTGCTCGACTTCAAGTGGTGATCTCGCCTTTAAGAGGAACCTAGAGAATCACACAAAAAAGACAACTACATAGAAAGATCCCTTAGGATCAGTGGTTAGAGAAGTACAATGCTTGGAGAAAGTATGTGTGAAAGTGGTGAGCCAAAAGGAGGAAATGGCTCACTATTTATAGAGGAGAAAGTTCACTGTTCCCCGGATCCAACAGATCCCTCCCACAAGGGATCCGACTAGCGTAAAGCTAGGGATCCGTGGGACGCTCCTCTTTACCCATGGGTATTTTGGTCATGGGTCATGGGTAATGGGTTATGGGTTGATCCATGGGTTTCTTATTTAGACACAATGTATCTCAAGAGTTCAATGTACCTAGTCAAATGGTTTGGATAAAACCATGGGTTATGGGTCAATACCATTTGTTAGTTTTTACCCATTTTAGTATATACTACTTTAAGTATATTTTTACCCAAATATGTAAACATTAGTTGTTGTACATATGTATTACTAAATCATAAAATCACTTATACTTGTTTTAGTGTTTTATGTGAAAACGTAAGTGTGTTAGAAAACTATTGGCTCAAATAGTTTACGTATTTTATTTGTTTCGTTAAAATGATTTTACGTTTGTTATCGACAAAACATTAGAAGATCGTAAAATATAAATAAACTTTTTTACGGCTTATTTGTATTAACACACGGTACAAATTTCACATATTTGCTACCTAACTTAATTCTCTATTATCCACCATATATATTCAACCTTATCATCTTGTTTCATCTTTGATAACTTTCTTTAATCCATTTCAAGATAAACCATAAACTTTGTTTTAGAACTGAACAAACAAAAGCCAAGAAAAGCCCATATAACCTTTATCCCCATTATCCATGAGAAAACCCCATTATGAAAGTTGACTTCATAGATGGCGTGATCTCTTATTCCATCAAACGCGAAGCTCCGGCAGCTCTCACTGGAATCATCATCGAATAATATTTGAAAGATTGAAGTTATGAAAGTATTTACGTTTTTTTCTTTTTGTTCTAATTTCTTGTCATCGTCAAACTCTGGTAAAACAGAAAGCATGTAAGGAGATGCTTTCTTGTCATCGTCAAACTCTAATTTCTTGTCTTTTTGTTCTAATTTCAGTTAGAGGATAATAGCGTTTTCAAATAGCATGTGAGGAGCTGCTTTTCCAAAACCACGTTTTGAGGGTATCAAAACGCAGAAAAGTGATTCTCAGGTTGTGCTTGTCAAACGCTACAAAACGGATTATTATGTTTTAGAAACGCAATAAGTAGATAATCTACCTCCAATCGCACTCCCAAACACCCCCTAAGATAGTTTAAGTTTCCAATTGTTTCTAAAAATAGATTTAAGTTTTATTTCACCTTTGACTTTCAACTTTCAACAATTCAACTTTGACTATTTTTCTTTTTTATATAGTAAAGATATAGAACTTAAAAACAAAGTTTATCGGTAGAGTCTCAATCTTTTTCATCGGTTCAATCGAATGTAAAAATAAAGTCGAATAAATCATGAGATCATGCAACACTACATATTAAATATAGAAAAAAATATACATAAGTATAGAAGCGGATCGAACCTGCGGTTCAACCGGTTGAACATGTGACTCGGTAAACCGACGAGTAAACCGGATCGATTAAGAAAAAAGGTTTTAAAACATTGCATTTTAGTAATTCAAGTTCTTTTGAACAGTAAGTAAATGTATAAAAGAGCAAATCTAGCAAGATGCTAACGAAAAAGGTTTGGGGTTGTTTAATAAGTGCCCTCAAAGTCATTATTTAAGATGATTATGTAAGGAAATTTTAAGTTTATTAAATTAAAAATCACGATTATTTTAGGTAATTTATAAGTTTAATAAATGCGTATTAAATACAATTTCTAATTTAAAATGAAAGTTTGTGATTATTTAATGCATCCTATCCAATGCCCTCAGGGCACTAGTTAGACACTCCCAAAAGGTTTACATAAAGATGTTATTACAAGCAAGAACAGGATCATCGATTCATTCAATCCAATTGGAGTTAAATTCGTTACTCTTTTTTGGAATCCAATTATGGGAGAGAAGTTTGACTTCCTCGCCAAGTGTATTTGTTTGTAGGAGCTTAAAATCAAAATAAACACGGTTCTTGATGTCTCCATAAAATCCACATCGTTTCTTGTACTACCGCATCAAAAGAAGCTAGCCTTCGCAAGGTAGTCAAGTTGAATCAAATCTCCCTAAGTGATTATCTTGAGATGCAACAACCATTCCCCATAAAACCTTTGTATCAAGTCATGGAAGTATTACATTTTAGAAAGTACTGATCACAATTTTTTTGTTATAACAGCTATACAATATTTGGAAGGAAAACCACCAAATATATCTACCTAACAGGGAGCTGGTATGTAGTTGGTGTTCATCGGTTCGGGGTTTTGGGTTTGTGGGTTGTATGGCTTGGGTTTCTCGGTTTGAAAATTTTTAAAGTCAAAACCAAAACAAAACCAAACTAATTATAGAGCGGATAAAACCAAACCATACACCAAATTAGAATTAGGTTTGGTTTCGGTTAAAACCAAGAAAAACCAAATTCAAGTAAACATAAAAATATAATCTAGAAATCATAAATAAAAATCTAAAAATTCAGATAAAATTAACAAATCAAAAGGTCTCACATAGTGCTCAAGTAAATCAACAAAGCAAGATTTTAAAAAACCAAAAAGTTTAACAACTTAAATGAAGTAAATGAAAGCATAACAAGATAAATTTTTCTCAGGGCTGTCTCACTGATTTTGGTGGCCCTGTGCCAAAATTAGAAAACATGCCCTCAAACACGATAATTTAAACGTATGAGAAAATATCCTTATTATATCAAATCTCTTTAACGGGCACTAAAACAACGGTCGCTAAATAAAATCATATCACATAAATCACGTACTTCTTAATTTATTTTCAAAGCAGATATCATATCAAACCAGAAATACATCTAAAGTAAATGAGCATGTTTAGAAAATAAGGCAAATCACTATAAAGGAATTTGGTGAAGTAAACTACACCATTCGTCTTTGTAGTTTGCGTTGACCGACAAGTTTCATCCCTTGACAAAAAAAAAAATGCACCGCCCATCTTTAAATGTGAAACGTTATGTATCGTTGGTCCCTTCCTCTAACGGAGATGGCTAACTCTTGTTAAGTCATAAACACATGAGGGTAAAATAGTCAATTCCTTTCAGATTGATCTCATCATTAATGTTTGACTGCAAGTCTGAAACTTACTTCTTGTCACTATTAATGATTGACTATATCATCTTCCATAAACATAAACCCATCATCTTCCTCAAAATAAACAAACATCTTCAATCCACAAACAGTAACCCACCATCCTCCATCCTGATTAAAAATCTGCTACCCATATACCATCATATGAAACCCATCCATTATTTATTTCCATCTCTATTGAGTTTTCACTCACCCATTATCATCTACTTCTTCATTATCATCAACTAAAAAAATATACAGTGACTTAAAAAAAGCCTCATTTACTCATTGTCTACCAAGATTTCAGAAAAAATCACCATCAATCTTTAAAAAAAAAAAAAAATGGATATAACAAAGCAACCAAGAACAAAGATTTTATCTTTAAAAAATCAAGACCCAAACTCGTTTCAAAGAAACACCAACTCGATCTTGAGTATAAAAACAAAACCGGAGAGAAAATTAAAACAAGATCTCGGGTTATATTATTTTCAAGCAAATATCTTTAAAGATCCACAAAACCCATCATTGATCTTTTAAACAAGAAACACAAAAAGGGTTGCATTTTCGTTATTCAGAAAAAAAAGAACCAAAAAGATTTTGTTTTGTTGGTGGCTAAAAGAAAACGATATTCTAATTTGTGATTGTGGTTCGTTAATTCAAACAAAGAACTAAAAGGGTGTGTTGTGGTTTATGTTTCGTCTAATAGAAATAAGAAAAAAGAAAGGAATCTTGGTGTTTTGTGATAAAGTATAGAGAAACACAAGATTGTGTTGCTGATATGTGAATTAAAAGAAGATAATGGGTGGCGTTGGTTTTGTTATGTGCACTGTGCAGTGATAAGTAGTCTTAGAACTAAGTTTAGGTATACGGTTTGAATTTTGTGTTTAAGTTTATGGAGATTAGGTGTCGGTGTTTATATATAATCTGACAATATGGGTGTTGATTTTGGGGGTTTAGATTTTGTGTTTTAGTTTATGAAGATGAGGTGTTGGTGTTTAACATATAATATGACACTGAGATGGGTGTTGATTTTAGGGTTTTTGATGGTTGCCGGAAGTGGTGGTGGTGGACTGGTGTTGAGGTTTGTGAATGTGGTGGAGTAGTGGTGTTGTTGGTGGATGGAGATAAAAGAATTAGTTTGATTGGTGGTGGCCTACTATTAAATATTAAAAGTTTATTTAGTTGTTAGTGAGTCATAATAGTAAATGGACTATTTTACCCTCATATACAAACTTAAAAAGGCAAAAGTACCCTCAGTTGTGGCTACATAACGGGAGTTAGTGTGGGTCAGTAAAGTGAAGGACTAACGATACATAACGTTTCGCATTTAGGGATGGACGGTGCATTTTTTCGGTCAAAGGACGAAACTCGTCGGTCAACGCAAACCACAAGGACGAACGGTGTAGTTTACTCTATTATTAAATAATACACTACAAAACTGATTATATGTAGCCACGGTTCAAAATAAGAATAGTTACTTAAATTTGGGCTCAAAATTTGGAGGCCCTCCTAGAAGATGGGGCCTTGTGCATATGCACATGCTCTCCTCCAAGCATGATTTTTCTTCAACATAAGTCCTCAGAAGTCTTGTTAGCTTGAATATTTCATATTCAAGCATCCAAACCTAGTTGAATATCAGGATTATTATTTAGGATGATAAGATATATACTATGTATATTTATATTATTAATTTTTATGTAGATAGAGATATTCGGTTTTTTTGTTCGGTTGTTTATATTTTCATCAAACTATAAACCAAACCAAATACCAATCAAATACCTCGGTTCGGTTTCATACCAAACAACACACCAATTAAAATTTTTGGTTCGGTTTTATTCGGTTTCGGTCTAATTTATTTTTCAGTTTTTCGGTGTCAAACCAAACACTAAGCACCCCTAGACTATCAATTGAAAATCCATCTTTGACGTACCTTGTACTACCTTAATATGTAGTACACATGTACCCTCATATTCTCATGCCATATATTTTTTGGTAAAGGGTTTTACCTCGGTAAATATATTCACACCAAAAAAATCGTTAAGTACAAAAGAATATGACTGAGTATCATATTAACCTAAACGCATTACCCCGGTAAATATATTCTCATGCCATATATTATGGAACATCTTGGCAGCGGTATTTTACGTTGATAAAATACTGCAAACTAAGTAGTTAGCATGTATATATTTTAGCTCCATCTATGTTTTATGTGTTACTTAAGCTAGCAGAATGCGCCCATTCCCTTTTGAGTGTGGCTAAATTTCACAATTTTTGAAAACTTGTGGGCTAATATGGGCACTTAGTGAACTTGAAGGGGGCTATTTTGGGCTGCTAAGACTTGGTAATAATAATGAACGGAATGAGATCCTCTCAAGTTGCGAGGTACAACTTGACTCAAGTTGGATGATTGTGAGCCATTGGATTTGATCCAATTGTTCAAATCAAGAGAAGTTCTTTTGATTCGGTAATTGAATCAAATCTAATAAATTCATAACGCTCAACTTGAGTCAGTTTCACTCTCAACTTGAGAGGATCCCAACCCATAATGAATGGGCGAAACAAGCGGAAGAAGAACGAATAGTTGATTGTTGACTTATAAACAATAGATATCAACAAATTTTACTCGTTATATAATTAAAAAAAGTTACTCGTAATATTTATGCAATGTATCAATTATCAAATACTTTAATTTGAGTTTTTGTTAGTCATTTGTTGTTTTTTTCAAACGGCCCATTTAGTTCGTGCCTGTTTGGCGTCTTCGCTTTAATTTTCGAATTATAAATTCCCGTTTACTGCTCTTGCTCGCCTCGACCCAATTGCTTTGCCACCTCTATCAAAGACTAAAAACTAGAAAGGGCTAAAAGAAAACTTGAACTATGGAATGTAATATCTACACTACTTATAAAAAGTATATCTCTTTTCTTGATTTTGAAACTTAAATTAATGTAGTTTGCTTAAATTGCCTTAACTGCATGTTTGGTAAAGAGAAATTTAAAGAAATGAAATGCAGTTAAGAATAGAAATGTAGATACATGAAATTGGTTGAAATTTTTTTAACGAATCCATTGTTTGGTAACATCGGAAAATTGACCCGAGAAATGAATTAAAAAATCAATTTATGTACATTCGTGATACGAAAGAACACATTGTGGAACCAATTTTACAACTAATTATTTAGTAATAGAATGAAAATAGGCATCCAATATGCAAACCAATCAAGATCCATGAAAAACATGAATCCAACCAAAGTATCAAAAGATCAGAAACCAAAGCTTATATACTCAAAAGATCAGAAACCATGACCATCCGTACTTTGCACATTGCTTATATACTCAAAAGTAACAATGAAAATGAGTATATCATACATGAAATCTGCGACTACATGTTTTTTTTTTTTTTGAAAGAGATTGCATTTCACTCCTCACAAATGGAGTAATTTGAACACAACAAGTTACATCGAATATAATGGCAAAATCAAAGCCGACTTGCCAAACAAAATACACGGCGCAATGTTAAGCCAAAAGAAAGATACACCCTAATAGTTGTGACAGACTACAATGAACACCATACAAGTGGGAATCATCAAAGTGAGCTTTTGGTAGAATAACCATATACGAAGATGTAAACGTGAAAGTACACAAAAGATGATAACAAACATAGAAGATAAAAGTGAGCATCCTAAAAGGAGCTGAAAACCAAACAGATCTGAATCAAACCCGCTACAAAGTTATCGATGGCGGACCACAACAGATCCGAGCGAGAAAAGACCGGATGGTAACGGATCCGAGCGAGAAGATAGCGGTGGCGGCGACGAAGATGGGAGATACGATCATGGTTAAGGCTATTATTTTGGGAAGGAAAAAGTACAAGAGGTCCCGACGGCGCCAAAGCCAACCACCGGGAAAGGTCGAAATTTGTTTGGTTAGAAGCTAGAGAGAAGTTAAAGAGAGGTTAGAGAGTTTTAGTTGGGTAGTTATATATAACAACTCAAAAACTTAATTAACAAGGTAACCAAAACGCCTCTTTAAATGAAGGGAATTATTATTAGTTTCTAGAAATAGATTAGTTGGAAAGAGATAAAGGAAAAAGGGAATGGAATGGAAGGGTGGTGTTGTTGAGAGAATAATAAATTGTGTGTGTTTTTTTTTTCAAAGCAACTATTTTAAGAAGGGATAATAACCTTTTAAAGCACTATATTTGTATAGAATAGTAGTTTTGCGTTCTGAACTAAAAAATAACTCTTTGAACATTAATGTTGACATTTTGTCTTTCTTTAAGATATGACCATTTTACCTTTTCTAATTTTTTTCAAATACTTTTTTTCAAATTTTTTTCCAAAATATTTTTTGCATTTTTTTTGAAATTTCAATTTTTTTTCCGAATTTATTTTTTTTGAAATATTTTTGGAAGGGTAAAATTGTAATAAAATGGTTATAATACTTAAAGAAAGACAAAAATGTCAAGATTAATGTATAAAAGAGTTATTTTTTTTTATTTACTAGAATCGATATTTTGACAAGCATAGCGCTTGAATAAGTTATTAGCCCTTTTAAGAACAACTTTTAAACAGCTCCAATTACCAAAACAAAGATCAATTTTAAAGAATTAAAACACCATAAATCGAAAAAAATTTGTGCGCTGCAATCAAATTGGATATACACAATTCGTGATTTGTAAATATTTGGTGACAAAAAAATTGAATAAGCCATTCAAATACAAGATGAACTAGTAAAAAAAAACAATAGTACTTGATTTCATCAAAATTAACACCTGGATAATACAGATCTATAAATCTATGATTGAGTGAAACAGAATATGCAAGTTTAACCATCCAAGAAACAACGAAATGATGGCAATAAGCCTGAGATCAGAGGAAAATCAGGTTGAACTAGTGATATTGAGGGCTAAGGGTTTCGAACTTTCATAGACTTTTTAAGATTTGGGTGGGTGAATGTGAGAGGCACGTGGTTGCATCCTTTTATACCCTTATTTTATGTTTTAATTATTTTTGGAAAACAAAAACACGGAAAATTGAGATGACCTTCTATTTACTAAAAGGATATGATCTCCAGTTGCTTTTACAACTTCACCAAGTTAAGAGGATGTGATTATTGGATTGATCCAACTGGCCAAATCAAAAGAAAGATGTTTTGATTTGAGCCATCGGATCAAATCCAATAACCACACACATCCAACTCGACTCAAGTTGTAAAACAACTCGGCAGAATCCTTCTCCCTAAAAATGGATGGAAATCAAATTGCAAAGAGCCAAATTCTCGAGAAAATCCACCAATTGTTGTACAATAGAGTTGTAATTCGCTAGTTATTCTAGATGCTCGCCAAATCTGGAAAAAATCAGAGGTTATTTGTATTCCTCGGAAGCCCCCGCCCATATCACCATTCAATATTTCTTAGCCCACTATCGGCAAAACTACCTGGGCACTAGGCCGCATGTGAGTCAGATCGCTTAGCGATGCTTCATAATTGGAAAAACGAGCATTGTGGAAATAAATGCCACTCAGCCAAAGGAAGATGATGGAGAGTTGACCGAAATGCGCACCAAATACTTTTCGAGATATCTCCTCCAAATCACTGGTATGGCTATCGAAATAGTAAGCATCAGCATATAGGTTCCAGATCCAAGTGTTAGTTTTGAGTGCCTTTCGCTATTGTTCTTGAGAAATGGCCTGGTTTAGCCCATTCATCGAATGAAGTTTTCATGTGATCGCTATCTGCCAAAATTTTACTTCTGGTTTCGGCGAACGAATAATCATTGAGTCCTCCTCTTTCCGGGCAACACATACAAAGATACCCGCCAACAATCAAATAATTAGTGAATCTCGGAGAGATATTTCTATTATATAATTAGTTTCTTTCTCTTCTAGTTTTCTATCTCCCATCTATCTATTTTCTTTAGTTATTCACTAGAGCAATTATGATCTGGAAGTCGATCCGGGGCAAGTGTTCATATCTATTATGACATAGTCGTGAGGCGCTCAACGGACCTTTTGATCTTCTAAAACTTTTTGGCTTTAGATTGATACAAAACTACTTTTATGCAATCTAGTATTTTTCAGATCTCAATTAAAAGTTTTAGATGGAGCTGATTCATGTTTTTTATGTAGAGTTACTCTATTGCAAATCACGCGAGCAGGCACTAGCTATTACTAAGAATTTTCTATATATTCAGTGATTTGAAGTCTTTTTTTATTAGTTTTAATAGTCTTTTCTTTAAAAAAAAAAAAAAAAAAAAGAAATACAAGAGAAAATAGATTTTGTAAGCTATCCATGTATCCTTTAGCCCTACAAAATACCATACGAAATAGTAGAAAGGATATAAAGAAATTCTTTGATTGGCTCTTCCCAAAAGAATGATCTATATATAAAAACAATCTAAATCTAATCTAAATAATAACTAAAAGGTCTCATCATTTTTATTCAAACGCTTAGTGATCTTCAACCAAATATGAGCTTCAATATAATTACTGTGAGTAAGTACTATTGTCTATTTCAATACTCAATGACTTGGTCGAACCAAGCCTCCGCAATATTTGAATACCCCGATGAATGGCATGTTCTCCCGATCGAATAGGTGGGTTTATTTCTTCCCTTAGAACCGTATTTGAGAGTTTCCTACCTCATACGGCTCGGCAATCAACTCTTTTGTATCCCATTTGAATCTACCATATCTAACGAATAAGATTTCGAGATCTATCCGCTTTTAGAGTTAATGAAAAGAAGTTAATAAAATGAGTTTCAAACTTAAATCTTAAGTTTGGATTAAAAATCCGTTTATTTTAGTTTTATCTTTTCTCCTACCTTCGAAGAATAAAATGTAGACTTTTCGCCTATCATTAGAATTTTTAAAAGGTAACTATCTCGCTTCATATCATATAGAAGTTTATATAGAATTTTGCAAAAGACTCTCGAAAGGAAGACTTACTATCTTTGAACTTAAATTATGTTTTTCTTAATCAATTTTAAACTTGTCAACTTATCAAAACAAAACTATATTAATTTTAAAACAACACGTTTTGTAATTTCAAAAACACACGCTTTGCATTAACGGTCGAACTAAAATTACGATTTTACAAGTATAATTATTTGTCGTTATACATTGTCGCTTTAAGCGGGTAAACGTCTAGTTATTCCAACATAATAACTTTTTAAAGGTACAGATTCCTCGTTTAGTCGATGTACGAAGCATGCCATAAAGCTAGATAAAAAAAAGAGAGAATTTTTTAAATGGACACTTTCCCTATTACTTTACAGATATAAACCACGCCCATACAATTTTCTAAAATGAACTTTTCAATATGAGATGTTAGATTGGTACTGTAATGCGTTTTAAACCGAACACGTGTACACTAATTCTCTTAGCGTGGCCCAGGCGAGAAGTTTGGGCGAGGGAATGACCTAGGCGTGCCCTGGGCGTGGCAGGCGTGCCCTGGGCGTGGCATGAGATGTCCTGGGCGTGGAGATGTCCTGGGCGTGGAACCTGGGCGTGCCTGGGCGTGTACCTGGGCGTGCTTGGGCGAGAAGATGAGGTACCAGTAAGATGTGGGGCGAGTTCTGCTCCAAATGGAGGTTTTGCTGTTGTTTTCAATGGAAGAAATGGGTGTGAGTAGACTAGAGGTTTATTTTGGAAGAAGAGGGTAGGTGAGACACTATTGGCTATTGGGGAATTGGGATGACAAATACAGTAATAAATAAATGGATTTAATATGGGTCCACTTTTCTCTTTTTCTTTTATTACAAAACTAAAGGTTTTGGTCTCTTTTGGATTTGTTTATTGCAAAAATAAGTACAATAGTGATATCTTTGGTTCATACGAAAATTAAAGTGATGGTGACAGATTGAGTTCAGTTTGGTAAATAATTAAAAAAAAGTTTATATCGGTAAAATGAGTAGATAATTGGTTCATTTTAGTAATTTACTTTAAAAAAAATGTATTAATTCAAAGATGGAAACAAGACATTATAAGTTTTATTAATTGAAGAGCGAAACGACGTCGTAATCTACAGTGAAAACCCGATTTCGACCCGGCAGAATGTGAGTAAAAGCTACAGTGTTTGCACCATCTTTTGTCGTTTCGAGCGTTAAAGAAAGTGTTTTTTGTCGCTTCGGTAAGCAAAACCCAAATCCAACATCACCGCCTAACACTTGCTTCTTATTATACCAAACTTAAGGCGCCACCCATTCACTTCCCTAGAAATTTCGGATCCCCTTGCCAAAAAATATCCCTCCTCGCTCGAGTTTCCACCGCTTCATCATATCCACAAATAAAGATGAAAAGGATGAAGAAAATAATGAAAAATGATCAAACTTGACACTTTTTATCATTGTGTGTTAACTATTATTTTTTCTTATTGTGTATCGAACTTTCAAAATTCGATTATTGTGTGTATTTTGTGACCATTTTACCCTTAATTTTTTCAAATTTCGAAGGGTGAAATGGTCATTTTACATGGCGAATAGTCACAAAATACACATAATGATCGAATTTGAAAGTTCAAGACATACAATAAGAAAAAATAATTATTACACACAATCACATAAAGTGTCAAGTTCGATGCATTTTTGTCATTTGCCCAAGGATGAATCACTCAGACAAGAACGTATTCAATCTGCGCCTTTTACCGACGTCGTTGTGCCTTTGGGTTTTCCGGTGACCAGCGCAGTTGCGAATCATCCAACGACCTTTTCGAAACACAAGGTCATGTTTTCTTAACTCATAGTCTTTCTTTCTAATTTTAATTAGATTGTGGTAAAAATGTAAACCTTTCAGTTCGTTTACAGGTTCCATTTTGAGTTTGCTTCTGAAGCTTCAGTTTCGGTGCGTTGCCACCTGTAACAGGAAGTCACAAAATTAAAGGTATGTTTTTGTTAAAGATTTAGGGTGTTGTTGATATGTGTAAGTTTGAAGATGTTTAAAGTGTATAAGATTGAATAAGTTGTTAAAGTTTTAATTTTTTATGCTATTTTAAGTGGAGTTAGTTGATAAAGATTTGTTTGACCAATTTTGGGATTTTCATATATTGCGCTTCTGAGGTTATTAAATTTTGAAGCTCTTATGATTTTATGGAATAAATTTGTTAATTTGTTTATGTTGCACATCACGTGTTTGATAAAATGGTTTAATGATAAAAGTGCAGGTTTTGCTGATCAAGAGTAAGACAATGTGGTTTCAGGAGTTTATTCGGCCTAACGTTAAGGTAAAAAAAACATTTCATCTATAGAAGAATGTCAGTGTTGTGTGTTACACTAATCAAAAGAATAATTAACGTGTGATGGTGTTACTATAGTATGGTAAATGGATACGGAAGAGCAGGCCGCCACAACCACCGGCAACATGGTTTGAAACGATGGCGACTTTAACAATATTTTGTCACTGTCGGATTCTCGCATCAGATCATTGCAAGTTCAGGTTAGTATTTGAGGGTTGTCCAATATAAATTGAACAATTGTGAAATGCTATAGTAGTAAAAATGTTGAGAAATGAGTTGCATTTTCTAATGGAGTGTTTGGACATAAAAATAGGCGCATTCTGAATGTGCATGTTTAATTTTATTTTAACAAGGAATTGCTTAGTCTTTGCCTTTTTGGTATAATGAAACCACTGTAATTTATTGAAATAAAACGACGGTCTGTTGGTAGCTAACAACCGCTACAGCTTGGTTTTGTCAAACTTAGGATTTATGTGCTTTGAAAAGAATATGAGCATTTTAATCATGTCATGTTCTGTATTCGATTTTATCAAACAGGTTAAATATATGACTTGATTCTATATGCAAAATGTAGTATACAGATTTAAATAGCAAGCATCATGTTTAATATAGAAAATTAAAAAGGGATAATGTTAGTTAGGTTTACGAGATAAGATAAAGTGAAAGGATTTTGGAGAGTGCGTGCGGGATCATAATTTATTACTTTAATTGTTTATTAGGATCATAATTTAAGTGGATTATACATGATTCTGAAAATGCTCATAATGTGTATGAAGTTTAATACGGTATAGGTGAATGGCATCATTTTAGTTTGATACGGGATGTTGGCTTACCTAATATCATCCGTTTATATACATTAGGTTCTTGCAGTGGAGGATGTTGACGCTGTAGCACAGAATGAAGAAAACAACTCGGAGTTTGTTAGTGTAATTGGTAAGAAAACTTTAAACTATTTTTTTTCAGGTGATGATTTGAACCATTTACTATTGAATTAGCTTCCTGGGGCTATATTTTCTCTTGCGTAAACGGGTAAAAAAAATTGGCTAATAAGGCAACATGTGAAATGGGTTGAAACTCAGCAAAAATGTGTTTTAGAATAAAGTTGTTACTGCTCAACCCATGTAAAACTACCTATTTTACCCGTTACTCAATATTGCTTGATGCAATTTTGTCTCAGCCACAAACTACCTATTTTACCCGTTACATGCTCAACCCATGTAAAACTACCTATTTTACCCATCTTGAACAGCAGTGTTAACCAAACGGTCGTTATTTCTTTCTTTCTTTCTCTTTTTTTAAACGCCTAGCCTAGCGTCACTACTATAACAGACTATTATGTATACAATGTTGTCCCCAAGACTGGGCGTGCCCTAATACTGAAGTTACAAACACCTAGCATAGATGTTTAATCATCCAACCATTTAACAACGACCGTTTGGTTAACACTGCTGTTCAAGATGATGGCGGACTAGAAAATAATGAGGGATCCGAAGTTAAGCTTGATTATATACATATGAGACTACATTTTATTTAGACAATCTTATGCAAAATTACTGTTTTATTGAAATGTAGGGGCAACCGGAAGACAATCTAAAAATAGGCTTATTGCGAATCATAATCCATTTACGACAACCGAACGTCATTATGCGAGAAACCGGCCTGCAACTGCGAATTTAAGACCAAATGATTTGATTGACACGGTGACACACCAAAACAGTCCTATCCTAGAAATACCCTTTTTAACTGCAGAAAAAACACCTGTACATGTTGCCCCAAAAAGACAACTTTCTACGACTGCTGGTCAAGGTAAGGAAATGAAAATGATTACTTATTGGTGTTTTAAAAGTTATGCTTTTAAATTTGTGCTTGGAAATAGTGTTGCAATCGACACTTCTTGGTTTAATTTCGTGGTTATTTAGATAGAGTTGGAATAGGATAATTTTGAATTTTTCTACTAGAAATCTTTTTTCTGCTATCTCTTATCGAACTATGCAATTTGTTAATTACATGCTATAAAATGGCAAGCATGTTGCAATACATGGTTACAAAATGGATTTCTCTTATAAGAGAATGGCTAAAAAGATTTGTTATACATATCTAGGTAAAATGGATTAACTGGACAAAGCTGGACTTATAGGTTATTTATACTTGGACAAATAACAATATAGTTTTTGTAATCTCTGAAAGAGAAAAAAAATATGTCCATTGCAATACAACGTTTTAACCTATTTTGGCCTGCACCCTTGCAGAAGTACAACGCAGCTGGGTGATCATGAATGATACACCATTGACCTTCCAAGCAACATTAGTAAGATCCGAGCAAGTCAAGATGTCAACATCATAAACGACACTATAAAATCTTTCACATGTACTGCCTGCTTTGATACTCAGGTACTTCTCCACTTCAATCGTTTCATTCTCAGTTCAGTTTTTGCAAGATAGATAGAGTTGGCTTCAGGTGGCAATAACAACTCTTTTATATGAAAATGGGTCAATCTGGGGTGACATCCAACCAAATTGACCTACTTAAAAAGTTATATATTTAGTTTCATAATATAGCTTTTCCAGTTTTCTGTAATAAGCAATTGTTTTGGAAATTAATGGCAAAAAAATGTCGACAGGTAACTTAACTAAGTCATGCATTATCGGTAGTGAACCCCTTACGACATCCCATCTACAACAAGCTTGCTACAAAATCGACCCATAATGATTTACCACGACCCGTTTATCTGTTTTGTGTTCCCACAACCATAATAATAGTTTTATAACTAAATTATATGCTACAATGTGAACATGGATCCTGCTTTGGTTAACAAGATTGCCAGTGCAACTGCCCAACATTGCATCTGTCCTACTTGGTCTATATAGGAGAATCATGTAGATCATCACTTTTATTTTATCAATATATTGTCATCACTGTTAATAGGCATTAGCCAAACAATGTACCTTAACATAGAATTTTGTCTTGCTGAAAAAGCTATCCATTTTGGTTCGTTACCCATTTTGCCATATCGACATGTCTGCATCCATCTTTAAGAAAACACACCGCGGAAACTATCGTTATCTGTCTAAGTATAAATAACCTATTATCTTCTTCTACAGGTCTGCATCCATCTTTTTTCTACTATCTCTTACAGTGCAGATAACTATTGCATCCCACAAACACTAGATCTGCACTATGACAGCAGCTTTTGTAAAACTGTGATAACCTTTTGGGGATGAATATAATGTTATCTGAATCTACCATTATATCAAAACAAAAGAAAATAACCCGCAGCAACGCGCGGGTTCCTAATCTCGTTAATGAATTAAAACATATGTAATGCATTATTATTTTATTTATTCAAGCAAAATACATGGAGTACATTGCAAGTTGCACTAGAACACTTTACTGGAACACTGGAGTCCCATTGGCGCGAGCAAACCGGGAAACAGTGCAATCAGAAGCAAATATACCTGAAGTCGAGTACATTGGTATCCCACCCATTACGGGCATATTTGCACTAACCTTAATCTTACTCACATAGTTGCTCCTATAAGTATGTCCTAAAACACCGTCCACTTGATCACTTAGACTAAAAAACTTAAAGCCTAGTTCCAAATGTGCAAAACAATCATCATTTGTAATATTGTAACCATGAATCCTTGATTCTTCCGCACCAATTGGGACCACTGCGGCGGTAATTCTAAAAATATCATGCACTTCAATTGCAACGCCATTAGTTGAGCTTGTTTTAGTGATCACTAGAGATGAATTACGATAATTCCAATTTGGTCCATCAAGGGAAACCGGTGTACCATCAAAAGATATATAGAGATGTTCTTTGTTATCATCCCATGTCGATGTTCTCTTAGCTCCAACAAGAAGTTGATGATCATCGAACATAATTCCAATGGATTGGACCCATGTGAAGTCACGAGTGAGTTTTGGGTTTTGTTTTCCAATGAAATGGCCGTTGATGTGGAGGTTGGGGTCGGATACTAGGCAGAAATCTTCATCTTTGCGGCCATGGAAGAAAAATGTCACACCATCTCCTCCTACGAATCGCGGGTCTTGACACAAAGCACCCGGTATATTGCAGCCTTCAAGTTAAGCAATTTTGCAGTTAATTCACAAATGCATTATATTATTTCATGTATAATCGAGGTTTCACTTGTGACTTATTTATAGGCTAACGAGTTAATGAAAAAACTAACTTAACAAAATTAATTAAAATGGATCACATATCTTATTAAGTCTTCTAAAAAGTGACTATTATTAATTACATAATTTATTTTGTAATACAGTCCTACTAGTTAAAAATTTAACGCAAAATTAAAGGACAACAACTTAACGTAGTGATCAACTGATCATGCTCAAAATTATTACCTTTGAACTGATCCACCTAATTTCGTAATCTTAGTTGTTGCCCTTGTTTTTTGTTATTCAATACCATATTTTGTTGATGATACTACAATAGTACAACTCAAAGACCGTGTGTATGCATAATGCATGTAAATGTTATGCTAATTGTATGACAAAAATATTTAAATCAATAAAAGCCAACTTACTGCAAACCGGCTTGCATGAAACACAATCCGCATTGCAGGTTTTTGGGCACTCAGCGGGACAAAAGAGCCACTGCTTGTAACACGCCGGATAAATACGAGAACGACATCTCACTTTCTTTGTGGAGTCGGTTTCACAGGTGGAACCGGTTTAGGTGGTGGAGTCGGTTTAGGTGGTGGAGTCGGTTTTACAGGTGGTGGAGTCGGTTTCACAGGTGGTATTGGCTTCCCAGGTGCAGCAGGTATTGCTAGTGCAGGTTGTTGTGCAGCTACCGGGGACCCAATGGCCCAAACGAAAAGCAACAATGGAAGCCATAAAAGCAATGAAGTTGTTTTCATGGTTGAAACTAGGAAATTATCTAGTGAATTTTGTTAACTTGCTGCGTTTGAATTATGATTATTTGGGCACAGTTTTATAATCAAATAATAATCAGTTAAAGTAAGAAAAGGTTAACAAAAACTTGCCAATTTTCATGTTTTTAATACCAAAAGTGGAATTAAAAGAACAATTGAGGGCTCGTAATTAACGGTTCAGTCATTTGCAAATCGGTACATATGGTTTTTACATGTGCTGATAATTTGTAAGGGAATGCATCAATCAAGAGCTAGCATATGAAAAATGTATTTATTTCATACTTTAACTGATCATTGTACAATATAAAAGCATATAAAAGCATGAAAAGATAAAAATGGTTCATTTCATGTGTTCGCATAGTCGCATGCACCAAAGTAGAACAAAAAGTACATTTGAGATTCAGAACGGTCCTTGAACATTTGCAAATCATCAGATTTCACATGTTCATGAATTTAGTATGAACATTTAGCATTTCTCTTTAGCAAAAGTACAATTTTAGTGATCAAGCAAAAGTAGTGTTTGCATGTAGGGACTCGCAAAGAATGAACATAAACCTCAAGACATCCCAGTAAACCTGAATTGCTGCGAGTTGGATTCATAAACAAAACGTTCATCCTCTTCAATGTCATTATTCTTTTCAGTTAGAGGCTCGCCATTCTGTCTAAAACCAAGAACCCTTGTTATTGATGCGTCTGGTATGTTGATGGTGAATATCTTTAATTTCTAAACGATTTTGGATCACCATTCTGCATCATCCATATATATAGGCATATTATTGGACCCATTGATGCTTTCAATGACAACAAGAGACTCCGTAGCTTAGCAATATCCAAACGAGATTTAGTACTTGAACTATCGGGGATGTAGACTTGTGTAAATTCTTCACTAGCTATAACAAACGACATAATGAGTTGCCTCCATCGATCATTAAACTCTCGATCATAAGCACACCAATAAATAAATTCATCTGTAACTACACAAACATGTAAAAACAAAATTGATTTAGGACTTTAGGAGGCAGATTTCTAGGTGGACTTCTCCAAAAGGGGGTGATATCATTATATCTTTGATCATGCACACACTTATGCATTCATGATTGTTATGCGTTACAAACTGTAATACACAAATTGTGGTGCATGCATCAAAAAATGTGATGTAGATATCAATTCTCTTCTCCAAACCCCAGAACTCGATGCATGTAATCTTGACAAGCTTAGGGTCACTAGTACGAGGACAAACATCAAAACTAACAACAGTTTCATATAGATGTGGATCGTCTAACACATTAGGTTGATAATATCAACTGATTTTTTAATCATATGATTCCAAAGAACAGCCATTAGCTTCGAGAATGATGTTTCTTTCCAATAAAACCGTAAAAACAGAACAACCCTCGAGAGCTACCTAATATTGATGGTACGTTAAGCAGTTTAATGGACATGGGAGCTGAAGTATATTCTTACTAGGATTAGGATTCATCAACGTAATGTACTTTTCCAAAATACTCCTTAATTAGCTTTCCCTCATCTGTAAGTACGTACGTACGTGCATGAAACTTAGTTGTATATAGCTTAGATTTAAGTTTGCTTGTAATTTAACTAAACTCAGGATATGCTAATTGGATATCGACTAGGATTAGGCTAGGATCGATTTTTCTGTTGCTTATATGTAACTTATCTAGGTTTTCTATATTATACGCAACATATTTGTTTGGATAGTTATTCAGTACCCTCTTACATTATACTCTTTTTTATTTTTCTACAAATATCATACATGTGCATTTACAAAAAACTAAACAAGACTATAAACACAATGTTTGTAGACCATGTGAATTGATCAGAAGAAAACGATGTTTTCTACAAATGTTAACACTACGCTGCAAAAAATCATGGGTGTCAAGTGACTTTCCGAGACTCACTCCGGTTCCATCCATGTACCGCTAGATATATATGGTCATATAAAGTTATTTTTTCATGTTTAAAAATGAAGTGTATAAAACTATAAATCACGGACCAATTGAATGGAAGATAGCAGACCTGGGCTTACACAAAAAGAAAGTCCTGATTACAAATTACAACCCAATAATCGAATATCCAGGCCCATACAAAAACATAAATACACAAATAATTATGCACTTATCTATATGTCTCAATTAAATTTGAACCCGTAAACTGTTTGTTATATGATTGTCCATTTCATACGTTTCGTCTTTTTATTTACGGTTTCATGTACTTTCGTCCGTTTTTACGTTTTCAGACGTTTCGTCCATTCATGCGTTTTCATCGGTTTCCATAGGTTTATATCGTTTCGTCCATTTTTAGACGATTCGTTTATTTTCAAACGTTTTCGTCCGTTTTCATACGTTTTGTCCATTTCATCCGTTTTATCGTTTCGTCCGTTTTCGAGACGTTTTGTCCGTTTTCATACGTGTTTATCGCTTTTCATTCGTTTTATCGTTTTGTCCGTTTTCAAACGTTTTCGTCCGTTTTAAATCCGTTTTGCATCCGTATTTATTTTATCGTTTTCGTCTATTTTATACGTTTCATGCTTATTATTTAACTTTATTATATTATATGTCTAATAATAATTGTGATATTTTATATAAAAAAAAATTTAATGTCTAATATCATTTGTGATATTTCATAAACAAACAAGTATGTTTTTAACCTTTAATATCACGAAATATTTCATTCTCAGTATATTTTTATATATTATCACCTATATATTTTCTAATATTTTATAATTTCGATTCAAAGATAGTTTTTGTTCTTTTCATCATGATTGACAAGCATATTTTTTTAATGCAACCAATGTTATCTATCACTTGTGATATTATACTCTTAGTAGAAATAAAATGGTTAAAGTCCTCTTTAGGTGAATTCTTATTTTGTTCAAAAATGCTAATTTAATGCAACACTTGTTTTATTTTGATAATATGTCAAGTCTCTATTTTCCTAGTTTGCTTCCTTTTTATTCATTTTGATATTTTTAAGTGACACTTATTTATCTCTTGTGATATAACATTTGTAAGAAAGATGAAGAGTATCACACTCTTCATCATATATGTGTTATCGGTTGTGATACTCAACTAAGAGTGTGAAATATTAAATTCATACCAAATGTGATAAGAATTTAGTATTTTACCAAGTATATATGAAAGAAATGATAATAAACATCACTTATTATATTCTTGTGATAATTACATTCATTTTTCTTATTTGTGTTTCGAAAATATTTAGGAAGATTTTGTGTTTTATGATAATATGAAATATTAGAAAATGTGTTTAGCGAAAACAAGAGATGTTATGAAACTTTTGTTAGACTTGTAGTGAATTTTTCTATTTAATGGATACGTTGTGCATGTTTCGATGGGTTTTATAGCGATTTAAAAATATCTATGGTTGAATCGATGGTAACTAAAGTTATGGTTGAAGAAAGCACACATCTTTATAAACAAACCGATTAAGCTAAAACACATGTGATATCACCTCACTTGTGATATCGCATGATATCACGGGTGATATCACGGTGATATCACAAGGTGATATCACAAGTGATATAAACTATTATATCACACATTATCACACTGTGATATCACGGTGATATCAGCGGTGTTATCACACATGATATCACGTGTGATATCACAGTGAGGTGATATCACCGTGATATCACAAGTGTCCCGAGCTTCCCGGTTTGTTTATAAAGATGTGTCTATCTTCAACCATACTTATTTAGTTCTTTGATTCAACAATAGATATTTATTTTAAAATCCGCTATAAAACCCATCGAACGCGCGATAGATGTATCCATTAAATAGAAAACCCGCCACAAGTCTAACAAAGTATCATCTCTTGTTTTCGGTTGAACAACTTTTCTAATATTTCATAATATCATAAAACACAAAATCTTCTAAATATTTTCAAAAACATAACCATCACATTCTTAGTTGAGTATCACGGCGATAATACATACGATGAAGAATGTAATACTTTTCATCTTCCTTACGATGTTATATCACAAGAGATAAATAAGTGTCACTTACAAATATAAAATGAAAGCGGAAAAAAAGCGTATAAAATCAAATAAAAGCGTATAAGCGTGTGAAAGCGGACAAAACATATAAAACAGACAAAACATATAAAAGCGGATGAAAATGTATGAAAGCGGACGGCGATATAAAAGCGGACGACTAAATGTAATTGTGTTGCCGATTGAAAGATAATTGGACCGAAACATCAATACATAATGATATATCATGCCGATATGGATCAACACAAAGTGTGGCAACAACTTGTGTTCATTTATTGTGAACGTAGAAGGGTCGTGAGTCGTGACTAAAGCCTAATGTAGAGGCGTATACATATAGCATAACTCTTGACAGTTTACTAGACATGATACATCTTGGTTATACATTGTCATTCGTGTTTTTGACTAGACATTGTATGTGTAACGTCCATATCATGTCATTATCCCTATCGAAAACCAACTGTTAGATTCATTTTCTCTAGTCAATAGAATTTAAAGTACATACCAATGGCTAATCATTCGTTGTATGAAAGATCAATTCAGAAATTTTCAAGATCCAAATATTTTTTGGCCATAGCCCATAAGACAAGGTCCTACCCAAAAAAACACTGGGAAAACCATTCATGTGCACGCTATTTATCGAAGATGACAAAAACACGACCAATGATTTTACATTATTCGAACGTGATTTCCCACCGAATATATTTTAGTATTTTGTTTGAAATGTACTATAAAAATGAGAAAATGATATTTGTAGGTTGTAGTTAATTAAGTATGTTGAGGTGGAAAGCCAGATAGATAATGATGGATTACAATTATTGTAGATGGTAATTTCATATTTACCGTACAAATTATTTACAGTCTAGAAAATAATTTCTTTTTTAACAACACTTTTATTAATGACTTACAAAAATGCTATAGCACAGATTCATGATTGAGAGAAAAAAGAACTATATTATTGGCATTAATGAAAAAAAATTACTGCTAATATAAGTAAGACAAATATTGTCATTTTAATTAATAAGGTATGTTTAAAGAAAACTGTAAGTTGTATGTTGTGGTAATGTAAATCAGAAGTTGTAATTGTAAACAACAAAACATTAACGTGAGATCTATTTCGATCTTTTTTCGATAAATGTGTTTGGTAAATTAGATGTTAATCTGTAATTATAAGTTCATTATGATAATTTTATGTTTTAACAGCTCGAAATTTTAAAAGCTTCATGAATCGAACTTTTATTTTGGAACTACTTGTGTAAAATAAAACTTGAATTTGATGATCCAAACGAAATTACTTGTTTTTAGGAGATTATTTTGTAATAAAAACACACACATAAAAAAAAAAGTCCAAATATTAACCTACCAAACAGGCCCTAACTTATTGTACTATGGATCTTGATAGATATTAAGGATGCGTTTGGTTTTAAGTGGGGTTGGATTTGAATTTGATGTTAGGCTTATGAGAGAGAAAATATAATTTTTAAATGAATTATAAAATAAATTAAAAATTAAATACATTATTTATGTATAAAATAAAAAAAGTAAGAGAAATGAAAGTAGGTCCCACAGATTTTATATAAAGTAGGGGGTAGGATTTCTCAAAACCCATATGCGTGGGTTTGAACTACTATTTGAAAATCAAACCTTCTATCCTTTGATTTCTCAAAACCCATAGGTGAGGGTTTGCACTTTTTTACTTTGAGTCCAATCATTCTATCCTAAAGTAGGATACCAAACGGGCCCTATATGATTTTAAACATAGCTTGTAAAATTATACTTTCTCCGTCTCATTTTATTGTTCACTTTGACTTTAACCAGTCTTTCTTGTTCAACTTTTACCATTAATATATTTATTTGTATTATATAATACTTGATGAAAATACATTTAAGACCCAATACATTCATATATTTTTCATCAAGTATTATATAACACAAACAAAAATAATTATAGTCAAAGTTGAAGAAATACTAAAAAATCAATATGACAATAATTTTAATTTTATGAGATTTAAGATTTTTTAGACCGTAAATAATTTGTTTTTTAGAACAAAATTTTTAACTATCTTACAATATAACATCACAAATCGATCTCACATGTTTTAAGCAAAACTTAAACCACAACCATTTGATTAAAGAGTTTTTTTTATATAAAATAGGGTTCTTAATTCATCCTATTTCACCAGATTCGGGATGTGATATGGTTCCGAAATACAAACCTTTTGATTTAACATTTTCTTTTTTACAAAATAATAGTTGTTCATAAGTGAAAGAAATTCCACATATACACATCACAATTGCTTTTCCTTTTTCTTGATTTCAAAGGGTCGAAAACAAAACTGGAAATTTTGAATCAACGAACCTAACATCAAAGTAGTAATTTCTAGATGACTGGACGCTTTAAAAAATGTGTATTTCACGTGCCAAAAAATAAATGTGTAGCCTTTCAAAGTTTAATTACATGTGTGGACCTGACATTGCTTCTTTAATGTAAAGTGCCACCAATGAATAACTCACACCAAATAAATAGATTTTTTATTTTCGTAGTTCAACGTGATATATGTCATTAACTCTAGTCTAATAACCCGATAATAGCGTTAATAAATGTGATGAGATGAATTAATGCATGAGTTTATTTACATTGTTTAAAAAATAATTAGGGTTAGAGTAAACTACAAAAGTTATATAAGTGGTTTGTCAAAAATTGATATTGACCATTTTCCTTGTTAAAGCCACTTGTATGTGTCATCTCTATGAAAGCAAACTTTTAGCCCCATATACATCTTTATAGAAGATCATATGCTCATTTAAAAAAAATGCTTAGGCCGTTATGTAAGTCATGCACACACTATCGACCTAATGATTATTTAGTTTACACAAATTTTACCATAAATTAAACCTTATCGGGTCAATTTCATATTTATCTGACTTAAACATCAAAATGTCATATTTACTTAAAACAGAATTTTGGGTATATATGTGATTGATTCAAAACTAGTGTTTTTGGTTCATTTTGATGTTTAATTTGAATAATTATAGAATTTTGCCTTTATAAAAAGATGTATGACAAAAAAGTATAGTGAGTGATGAAAGTCTATGCAATGGCAGGTTGGAATAGTAAGCAAAGTCTATTTATTATATAATTTTATACTTGTTGAGGACTTTAGAAACAGTGCACTTTAGGATTTATTTTTTTATCCGGGCTCTTTGGGTGGAGGCCCATTAAGTTAACCGACCCGCTCTATTCATCCCCGCTCACAACGTCTCTTTATTCTTTGGATCCAACTGGGTATATCTCCGGGGGAAATCCGGGCATGCTTTGATCCAAAAAAAAGGGGAGTTTGTTGGTAGTACACCGGTTTGTGAGAGGGCTACAGTGATGTGTACCATGAAACCAATATTTTTTTCGTGTTTGTGGATGCACGCTAGCCACATGGTAAACGTTACAGTGGTATATCTCTTTTGGTCCATATATTTTTTTCTGCTTGGTATATCTCAGATTAGGGTTAGATATATCAATTATTGGTCATCAAAAATCCCATCTGCAACTTTGCTATTTTGAAGAATCGATACAAGATGTGATGTTTTTTTTCTTTGTTTTTGGGCTATTTTGTTTGATCTTTATGCTGGTTGGACTATGTTGTGCTTAGGTTCCATTGTGGCTTATGTTAGGTATATTCATTGTGGCTTCCTTATATTTAGGTGTTAGATTAATTAAATATTGCTTATGGTGGTTTAAATGTTAGTTATGCTTAGATGTTGGGGTCACTAAATCAGATGCATAGTTTGGTTTGGGGTTTAAGGTTAAAGACAAATGCAATTTAATGTCACCCTTATTAAATGTTGTCCACCTTTTTTTTTAGGTTGTCTTAATTTGTGTTTTACCTTTTTTTTTATGATAACCACTGACTTCCTTTGATCTTTTTGTTTGCCTATTTTTTTGCTCTTATGTATTTGCAAACTATCACTTGATAATGCTTTTCTTGCTCACGATAACTGTTTCAAATATGTTAATAGTTCTACTTTGCTTGCTTTTTTTTGTCTTGATAATTGGCATGTGTATTATTGTTTATAATTATAAATTCAAAACCGATACCTGCCTCCCAAAACATCCAGAACCGGTCACCTGAAAACCTGATACAAAACAATGCTCCGAATATACATGGATGTTCTGGATGTCAAATGTGTAAGATCATTACGCCAGGCATATCCGCCTGTCAACCATATGCATCCCAGTCTTTTACTGCATCAAAGACTCATTATGCTAGAGGTTAGTTGATCTTTTTGTTACTCATTGTTGCTATAGTTACACTTATTGTCATCTTTACCGTTGAAACATTCGCATGCTAATGTTGCATGTTTTTTCGTAGATATTGTTTGGAAGGAGAGCGTGCACATTACAAGACACCACATAGGTTTAGACCATGGTAGTTATATGGGTGGAGTGTGTGTACCAATGAGTGATTCTTTTGGGCTGAATTGCGATATCGCAAACAATTTGGAAATAGATTTTCCCGACAATGCTTTAAAAAAAGGTGTTGGTGGCCCGATTGACGAAACGCCTGATAATGTAACGAAAGGTGAACTTATGCGCTCTATTTTAAAGAAACTCCTTATTGTTTTTTTTAATTTATTTATTTATTTAAGTTGTTTGCATACAAAATTGAATCCAAATGTTTCCGATGCTTTGGTGTTTTTGACAATGTAGCAGTACCTGCTTATCAGCACGATAAATCAAATGTGACACACCATGTTGACTGCTTCAGAGAATCTCCAGGAAGTAAGAAAAGCTTTGGCACGATTACCGGCACCAGTGTCCAGGATCATTCTGCAGCACCCGATTGTCAACCTGATTCAGACAATAGTGCGGCCATTCTTCGTCAGCAATCTGCTTCCTGCACGACGGGAGGTACCTTGATGTATTATGTTTTTGCACAACACTTTGGGATCACTAAATCACATTCTCATGCTATTTTTTTATTGGAACATAAACACCTGTACATGATAGCACATGTTCACAGCAGCCTCGAAAAAGAGGCATACCGCGAAAACATATGCCCAGGAACCTAGTCCACCTATGTGAGTCATCTGATTATGTGCACACCATTGGTCAACCGATAACTCCTAATACGATGGAAGGTGACTTCTGCTCTTCTCTTTCCAGATGCAATTTGTGAAATTTTATTGCTTTGTTTTTGCAAAACACTTTGGGGTCACTAAATCACATTCTCATGCTATTTTTTTTTATTGGAACAGGAACACATGTACATGATAGCACATGTTCACAGCAGCATCGAAAAAGAGGCAGACCGCGAAAACAGATGCCCAGGAACCTAGTCCACCTGTGTGAGTCATCTGATTATGTACACACCATTGGTCAACCGATAACTCCTAATACAATGGAAGGTGACTTTTGCTCTTCTCTTTTCAGATGCAATTTGTGAATTTTTATTGCTTTGTTTTTGCACAACACTTTGGGGTCACTAAATCACATTCTCATGCTATTTTTTTATTGGAACAGAAACACATGTACATGATAGCAAATGTTCACAGCAACCTCAAAAATGAGGCAGACCGCGAAAACAGATGCCCATGAACCCAGTTCACCTGTGTGAGTCATCTGATTATGTGCACACCATTGGTCAACCGATGACTCCTAATACGATGGAAGGTGACTTATGCTCTTTTCTTTTCAGATGCAGTTTGTCAAATTTTATTGCTTCTTATACAATACCGAATTAGTATTTCATAGTATTCTTTACTGTGAATAGGATTGCCTGCACACAATACTGGTACTTCAAAACAAAGTAGAAAAATAAAAAACTCGGCCAATGACGTCAGCAAAAGCCGTGTACAGACCCCTAATTCAGATGATGGTGTGCAGAACGTTGTTGAGCAACTGCCTTTACATGTGCATGAAGGTCAGCGGTGGTCTTTTCTTTTGTAACAAACTTTTTTGAATCCCACCTGTTTCCATGCAATATTGATTTTGACTTTTATCCATTTGTCTTCCAACAGTGAGAACATCTATCCATGGTAATGTTGACACTGATGTTACATCTTATGATTGTCATTTGGCAAACACTAAGGAAAGAAAAAAACGCGCCGGTTAGGCTTCCACAAGATGCATGCATCAACCAAATTCAGATAACCATGGTCACATCATTGGTGAACCATCCAATCCTCATGCAACTGAAAGTAAGCGTTTTTTGTTTTTTTACCTTTTGCAACACATTTTTTGCATCCAAGATTGCCTTTAACTTTTATGGTACTTTCTTTTGCCAGCAGTAATAAGTCTGCATGACGATGACCAACCAGGTGTTACGCAAAATGTTGGTCATCAATCACAAGGTCAAAAAAGAAATAGACGCGCGGGTCAGCCCCATAGAAGGTATGTGCGTCAGCGTTCTCTCATAAGTAGTTTCTGTTCTGACTCAGATAATAGTCCATGCAACATTGATGAAGAGTCATCTTCTTATACAACACAAGGTAGCTATTTCCATTCTTTTTTTTTTCTGCGCTTCATCTTTTTCCCGAACATATATTGTCAGAACTTTGAATTAATGATGATTTGTTAATCAATGTAGGTGCATCACCTACATATGATGATTTAGGAGATTGTACTGAGCGATGCCATCATTGTAACGGTGCTTTTTGGCGTAAGGAACGGCTTACAGGCCATCGTTTTACAGATGGTTTATCTCAATACCATTTATGTTGTGGAGGTGGTAGAATTTTTATGCACCTTGACGCAGATCCACCCCAGTATATCAAACAGCTGCTTGGAAAACGCTCCTTTATGGAAAATATCCGAACGTACAATCAGATGTTTACAATGACTTCATTCGGTGCCAAGGTAGACAACACAATCAACAATGGTGGAGGACCATATGTTTTTAAATTCTCCGGCCAAATATACCATCGAATAGGCTCACTTTGTCCGGTTAATGATAATCCAAAGTTTTTACAGCTCTATATCTACGACACACAGGATGAGGTCAAACATAGGTTGAGCCATTTTGCAAACTCAGATGGGCCTGATTTGGATCTGGAGGTCGTGCAAGGACTCATTCACTTCTTAGATGCCCACAATGAGCTGGTCCAGATATTCAGAACTGCGCGTGAAAAATGTGCTCAACATGATGTCCCAGAATTTAAGGTCAAGCTTTATAGCGGTGAAGCCCCGCGCGGTTATTAAATTATGATGTTATACTGGAATACAGAAATGGTCCGCTAAAAAGAATCAGCAAGATTCATAAGTCATACATGTCATTACAGTTTCCATTGATTTTTATCTATGGTTAACCAGGCTATCATACAAAGTTAAAGTTAAGAACAACAGATCCAAACGTTGAGCCAAAACGGGTCTCAATGAATGCATTCTACACATACCAGTTACACCCAAGACATGATGATTATAATATGCTTTTTCGGACTGGCAGGCTTTTTCAGCAGTACGTCGTTGGCGTATATTGTTGCATAGAACAGAATATGATGGATTTTTATAGAACACGCCAAAGCGATATTCGAGGAGACTATTTGTCAGGCCTTTATGATGCAATTTCAAGAGGAGATCATGATGGGTCACAGGCAGGTTCGCGAATTATATTGCCTTCCTCATTTACTGGAGGTCCAAGGTATATGTACAACCATTATTTCGATGCATTGGCGATTTTCCGGGTGCTTGGTAATCCACCGTTTTTTATAACATTCACATGTAATGTAAAGTGGCCTGAGATACAAAGATACATGAGTCGGTTTCCTCATTTAACTACAACAGATAGGGCGGATATAGTATGTAGAGTCTTTGAGCAAAAAGGTCAAATCATTCGTGAAGTTTATGAAGAAAAGGCAAACATTTGGCCGCGTCACAGGAGGTATGCCTATTTTTATTTATAAATAAAGCTTGGCATTTTATCTTTCAATTGCATTTGTTTCCTTAATGACTACATAATGTGGTATGCCAACGTGTTGTTCTAATTTTATTTGTTCAAAATTTTGCTATGCAGTATTGTACACTATTGAGTTTCAGAAACGTGACCTACCGCATTGTCACATACTGCTTTGGATTTCTTCATCAACCAAGATCGAGAATGCTCAAGATGTAGACCAATACATTTCTGCAGAGCTACCTGATCCTCATGCTGATCCACGACGACTCGCCTCCCAAACAGTCAAGCTAAATCACTCAAGCACGCCACTTGTGAATGGCGGACCGTAACAAGCTTAAAACCGCTCAGAACGAACTCAATGAAGATCCGGGAGTATAGTGTTTCCGGATCGTTATGTCCCAATGAGCTATGCGATGAATTATCAAACGTAAAGTGATCGAAATTCGAGCGGATAAAAGGATTTGAATAGATTATAACTACGAAAAAGCCAACAGATTACAACGGCTTAAATGCAAATTGAAGGAAATTAAAAGATAAAATCTATTAAATAAACGCTATCACTATATTTAAAATGATGTTTTGTTTTATGTTTTATAAAACTTAAATTAAAAACTACGTGACGTCTGAATAAAAACGTGAAACTTACACAATATTAATCCTAAAAATATGAAAATACATTTTACAATCCTAATGATAAAAGAAAATTTAGAAAAAAGAAAATTATTTTTATAACTAATTTATTAATTAAAACTATTTTAACTATTAATTAATAACGTAAAATACAAGAAGATAGGAAATAAAACTAGAAAAAATAAAATTAAGACTTGGAAAATCTAAAATATCAAAATAGAATTTTCAAAACTATTTTTGTAATTTTCTGATTATTTTTCTATTTTTATGAATATTAAACTATTAAAAATAATTAAATTACTAAAAATTACAAAATAAACTATGAAAAATCTGGAAAATTACTTTTTTACTTTTATATTTATCTAACCCTAAGAAAAATGAAAAATTATTTTTTGAACCTTTTACGAATTTTTGTATTAAAAGCTAATTAAAATGCTTAAAAACTAATTTAAATTAAGAAAATAGCAAATTAACTTAGAAAAATCTGAAAATTTCAGGAAAACTCTAAAATTATATTTGGAATTTAGGAAAATGGAAAAAGCAGGTGCTATGTGGAGGAATTTGAAATCGATGTAACAAGTGCTTATAAATAAGCACTTTAATAAACAAATGAGCTAAAACAGCACCAAATGCGAAACACAAGTTCTAGACTGCTAAAATAACTAAAATGCAACAATTAACAACAGGCCTTAGCCTCTATTTAGTGAATTCACAGTTTGGCTTTTGACTTGATAAGCTAAAACAGATTCTAGGGTACCAAGTTTGAGCTTGTGCACAAGACTAAAAATAAGCTAAAAGGAAAAAGCAAATTGGAACTTAATCTAGACACGGGTGAGAGTATCTAAACCAAAAATCGAGACCATGACTAGCTCTTATGAGCCCTGTGCAACCTTGCACAAGATCTGAGAAAACTCAGTGTACTGATGAGCCACAAGCGGGAGTTGGGGCTTGAGAGAAGCAGATTTGAGGCTTCTAAAAAATTTGCAAAAACCTAATAAAATGATGATAAGAAAGATGACCAGTTGAACTTTTTAAAATGCCAAATCCCACTTGATGTAGCTCAAAATTGAACTCATGAAAAATCCTCCTAGATGAGCCCAAAACAGATTTTTGCCATTTTGACTTTTGACAAAAGTGATGAAGTTTGACTAAAATGAACTTTGGATCCAATTTTATTACTGATAATGATGTAATAAGGTGTAATGGACATAATGCAAGCTTTGTCTAACAATCCTAAACACAAATCAAGAGACTGCTTATCCAAAAATTCCAACAGTGATCAGTAAGACAGATTTTAATGTAATGTTGACTTTTGTGGTTTTGCAGACCCAAACTAAGATTGATATGAACACAAATGAACCAAACAAGCATTATCCAATAGATTCTAACCACTGAATAAGCCCACAAGACAGAGAGATCAGCAGAACCAAACACACCTTTAACTATTAATTTGCAAAGCAAAACTAAGATAAACACTTAACTAGTCTAATTTACTGATTAAACTGAAGTTAATTAACCTAAATACTACTAATAAGACAGGTTTCAACTATTATTAATCACAGAAACAGATTATGCCATGAATCTAAAAAATGACTTACACAAGTCCCTAGCCACAATGGCTTGCAAACCAGTGAACCCAAGGACACTATCCTATATAAACCAACAAATTGCTTCCAAATCAACCCAACTCCATGTCTGAATCAACCCAAATCCTTCCTGCATCACTTTTGCTCCTTGTTTTGACTTTCGTTGACCAGTAACTAAAATGCTTTAAACTTGCTTACAAGCTTACAAAAAGCTATTTTAAGCTTATATAAGCTTGTTTGATGTTGAAACTAAGCTGTTAAAAGCTTAAACAAATGAGTTTGAAAATCAAAATCTCAACAGTGGACATAAAGTGTGGAAACTGATCATTACTTTGAATTCAAACTTGAAATGAGTTGGAACACACTTAAATACTTTTGTTTGATACAATTAAGCTTGAAAATCTGAGATGAAAACTATTTAAGACAAGTTAAGCTACAAAACGACATACATTGCAAAAATAAACTAAGTCTCCTTCCTTGTTGCTTCTTTTTCCTTTATATAAGCTTCAAACTTCCTCTCTCATCCCTCTGGACATATCCCAGCATAAATAATGGCCATTGGATTACTCTGGTGGATCTTAGCCATTCAATTGTTTTTGGCGCCAAAAATGGTTAAGCCAACTGGGGCTTGAGTGTTAGGGTTTTAAGGGCATTTAATGCATCCCTTGGAATTATGTGTTTAGAGGGGGTAGAGTAGGGATGGTGATGATGGTTGAGTGTTAGCAGGAGAGATGCAGGTTTTGATATGATGAAATGGTGTATCTCGTGACTTGGGAGGGAAAGAGGTGGTCAAAGGGTGTTTGGCTGAGCTTTTAATAATAGGGAGGGGTTCAAAAAGGCAATTGGCGAAATTGAAACGGCTAAATGGCAGGGTCACAATAGGTTTAGGGGTTAAATAATGACAAGGACCTCATTTGTAATTTCTGAAACTGTAGGGACCTAGGCTGCCAATATCTCAAAGTTGCTCCAAGGACTGAAATTGACAAGTATCAATAGTTCAAGGACCAAAGTTGACATTTTCACATTTTCCAGGGACCAATTCTGCCAATTTTCAAAGTTGAAGGACCATTCTTGTAATTTTCTCAAACTTTTGACATTTTTCACCAAAGGACTAAATTTGACAAGTTATGATTTTAAAAGGACCTTTGGTGATTTTTCTTTTGAAATTATGACTCAGGGACTATTTTTGACAATTTTTGAAACTTGGGGGTAAGCGCCAATTATGCAAACTTTGCTCATTTTATCGATTTTAAACATTTTGCATCCGAAACATATAAAATGCAATTTTGGAATATTTTCGATATTTTGATGCATTCGAGCATTTTAAGCGTTTTGCGATTCAGATTGACTAAAATGATGAGTATTTGCACACTCATCAATCCCCACACTAAACTATTGCTAGTCCTAGCAATCTTTTGAGAAAAACTTAATGGATTTGAAACTCTTTACCAAAAGCCATTACTACGGAGTAGCCAAATGTTTCGAGTTCAAGTAAGAACCATGGTACACCGATAACCATGTGATTTTAAGCAAACCACCGACTTCCAACGGATTTGATTTGTCTTTACCGAAGCCGTTTGCTCGGACTAGCCAACTCTTAGATAAATTATCAATATTATCTTTGGTGAGTCGATTACCAATTATGGTTTTCAACCGCCTTTACCACAAGCCATAAACTTGCGGGCTAGCCAACTCTTCACTTTTTAGGATATGGTGAAATGAATACCATACAATTTTGGGCAAATTGCAAGCCGTCAACGGTTTGAGATATCTTTACCAAGAGCCGTTTGCTCTGGATTAGCCAATCCTTTTGTCTTACGAGACATGGCGGATGATAACCAAATGAGAAAGTGTAAAACACTTGCTCCAAAAAAAAAAATTTGGCCAAAACGGGGAATTAGGCGGTATAATTACATGATAAAATTCGTGAGAATTCCCCACACTAGAAATGAATATTGCCCTCAATATTCAAAGTCTTGGCGGTTATGCGAAACAAAAACGTAAAGGGAAATACTACGGCCATTATTTAGAAAGATGATCTTTTTTTTTTTTTTTTTTTTTGGCAAGACTTATGTACAAAACATGTGGCAACCCCCATACTAGGGTGGTAGAAAGTAGAAAGAAGAAGTCGAATCAAGTTTTGTCACACAAGCTAGCCACTTGTGAATGACTAACCGTAACAAACTTAAGATTTCGAAATATGGGTGACAACCCATATGGCATGCTACTGTTTTTGATTACCGAGTCGCTAGCTTGACTCGATCCCCGCATTCATTGGTTCATGGGGAAAGTTTGTAAATCCGGGACAACCATGGATGGAATGTCCTCTCCAAAGTAATGCTTCACTCGATGACCATTCACTTTAAAATTAGGACCATCGGGTTGAGATAACTCAATGGTACCATAAGGATAAACCTTAGCGATAGTAAATGGACCAGACCAGCGGGACTTGAGCTTTCCCGAGAAAATCTTTAATCTTGAGTTGAAAAGAAGGACTCGATCACCAACGTTGAAAACGCGGTTCTTGATTTTTGAGTCATGAATCTTCTTTGTCTTTTGTTTATAGATCAAAGAGTTCTCGTAAGCTTGATCACGGAGTTCACTTAATTCATTCATTTGAACTTTCCGGTGATCACCAGCCGTCTGAATATCAAAGTTGGCATGCTTCAAGGCCCAGTATGCCTTGTGCTCGAGCTCAACCGGTAGATGACACGCCTTCCCGTACACTAGCTTGTATGGAGTGCACCGATGGGTGTTTTGTAGTATGGGGAAGGCCCAAAGTGCGTCATCTAGCTTATCCGACCAAGAGGCACGGTTTTCACCAACCGTCCTCTCCGTAATTCTTTATCCCGGTTAGAAACTTCCACTTGCCCACTTGTTTGTGGGTGGTACGCAGAGAGAGAGGCGGTGAGTTACACCATACTGCATGACTCTTTCAAATTGGTCATTGCGAAATGCGTGCCACGATCACCGATTATAGCTCGTGGAGTTCCAAACCTAGCAAATAGAGATTTCAAGAATTTCACCACAACTCGAGCATCGTTGGTGGGTAAAGCCTTAGCTTCAACCCATTTTGACAAGTAGTCAACGGCCACGAGTATGTATTTGTTACCACGGGAAGAAGGAAATGGCCCGTAAAGTCAATGCCCCATATGTCAAAATCTCACACACTTGAATGGCGTTTCGGCATTTCATTCCTTTGTGAGATATTCCGTGGCGTTGACAAGCGTCACAGTTTTTGACAAATTCATGGGCATCTTTGTAGATCGTGGGCCAATAGAATCCGAATCAAACACCTTCTTGGCGGTGTAGTTGGGGCTATGATGTCCCCAAGAGGTCCGAATGGCAAGCTTTGAGAATGTCAATAGCTTCACGACCATACACACATCGCCGGATGACTTGATCCGCACAAATTTTAAACAAGTAGGGTCGTCCCGAAATAATGTTTCACATCTTTAAAGAATTTATTTTTCGTTGGGACGACATCCCTTTCACCACAAAGTTACCGCATGGTAGTTTGCAAAGTCGGCAAACCATGGGGTAGAAGAATCTCCACGAAAAGAAACCACATTGAGTGTTTCGAGAGGAAATGTTTCATTAATTTCCTTTTCTCGAACACATTTTGGTGAGGGTTCTTTAATCGGACAGATGATCGTGACCCGTGTTCTCGGCTCCTTTTTTATCACGGATAATGATATCAAATTCTTGTAGGAGGAGAACCCAACGGAGCAATCTCGGCTTTGCATCTTGTTTTGCAAAGAGATATTTGAGAGCCGAGTGATCCGTATACACCACAATTTGGTCAAGATAAGGTATGGCGAAACTTCTCAAACGCATACACCACGCTAATAATTCTTTTACGTAGTGGTGTAATGGGTCCGAGCTTGATCATAGTTTTGCTTGCGTAGTGGATCGGTGAAAATGCTTGGTTTTGCGTTGCCCCAAGACGCACCGATAGCAAAATCACTTGCATCGCACATGAGCTCGAAGGGTAAATCGATCGGGGCAACTAGAATGGGTGCTTCCGTAGCTTTTTCTTCAATGTTTCAAAAGCTTGATGCACTCGGAGAAAAGATAAAAGGAGCATCTTTTTCGAGAAGATGGGTCATAGGCCGAGCGATTTTAGAGAAATCTTGAATGAATCTACGATAAAACCCGGCATGACCTAGAAAACTCCTAATACCTTTGACGGTAGTAGGGTGAGGTAGTTTAGCAATAACATCAACTTTTGCTCTATCTACCTCAATCCCATTCTTTGAAATCTTATGGCCAAGGACTATGCCTTCTTTGACCATAAAGTGGCTCTTCTCCCAGTTTAGACATAGATTGGTGTCTTCACACCTTTTTAGCATTTTGTCTAAGTGGGAGAGACATGTATGAAATGAGTCCCCAATGACCGAGAAGTCATCCATAAACACCTCTATAGTTTCCGATCATGTCGTGGAAAATTGCCATCATACATCGTTGGAGCGTGCGGGAGCATTACATAAGCCAAAAGGCATACGTGCGTAGGCAAGCGTCCGTATGGGCGGTGAATGTGGTTTTTCTTGATCCAGCGGATCAATGGGGATCTGAAAGTAACCCGAGAAACCATCAAGGAAACAATAGTATTCGTTCCTACTAATCTCTCAAGCATCCGGTCCATGAAGGGTAGAGGAAAATGGTCTTTACGGGTGGCTTCGTTTAACTTACGATAGTCAATACACACACGCCATCCGTAACCAATCGAGTTGGAATTAACTCGTTTTCTTCATTCGTGACAACAAGATAATGCCACCCTTTTTGGAGCAATGAATTGGGCTAACCCAAGGACTATCGAGATCGGGTAAATCAAACCGGCATCAAGAAGTTTGAGAACCTCTTGTTTGATAACCTCGTGAATCTTAGGATTCACCCTTCTCGATGTTGAATTCTGGTTTGAAGTCATCCTCCATTAAGATTTTGTGAGTACAAAACTCGGGGTTAATACCCTTAATATCGGAGAGTTTCAAGCAATTGCTTGCTTGTGCGACTTCAAGACCTTTATGAGAGCGGTTTTCTCCTCCTCGGTCAAGTCTTTAGCAATTATGACGGGTAATTTATCATCACCCTCCAAGAATGCATACTCGAGATGAGGAGGTAGGTCCTTAAGTTCAACCTCGGGAAATTAAATGGGTAGATGTTTGTCTTGATTTGATTTCCTCAATTGTGATTTCTTTCGGAGGAGTGAAGGTAATGGATCTTCATTGAGCAATTGCTCAAGATAAAGAATATCCCCTCCGAATCATACACACCATCAATTCCAGCGGAATTGATTCATCGATAACAAAAATTCATCGATCTCTTCCGAAGAAGTCACCTCCTCAAACGGAGTGAGAGGGGAAGAGTCGGCAATGATAGGTTGAGAAGGTGTGGTGGAATTGGAATTCCCACTCACGGAATTATGAAGATAACCAAGAAACTCTTGAGAGTACTCCTGCGAAGCAATATCAATTAAATCAACTCGATTAATTGATTCGGTATCATAATTTGAGGAGTACCTCGAAGTCGATCGAGGTTAAAGGTAACGACTTAGTTACCCACACGCAAAGTGATCTCTTGCTCAAATACATCTATAAGAGCACGGCCCGTCCTCGTGAATCCTCTTCCAACAATGAGGGAACCCGAGGATCGACATCGAAATCAACGACCACAAAGTCGGTGGAAAATGGAACTTTCCTACTTTCACGAATACATCCTCGGCGATGCCAAGAGGACGCGATATAGAACGATCGCAAGCTCAAGAGTCATGCGGTGGGAATAAGTTCCGAAGAAGAAAGTTTCTTCCACATCGAATAAGGCATCAGTTGATGCTTGCACCAAGATCGGCAAGGGCAAAGCATTCAATCATCCCAGGAAAAACACAAGGAAGAAGAAATTTTCCGGCATCTCCTAGCTTCTCGGGAAGCTTCTTTAACAAGACTGCGGCGGTTCTCGTTCAAGGAGTTTAGCCATTTCAAACGACTTTTCCTTGTTGCTCAACATGTGTTTGGTCGATGCAAACTTGGGCATCAACATGATAGCATCCATGAAGCTTATGTCAAAGTGAAGCTCTTGGAAAATTTGAAAGAATTTTTTCATCGATGACTAGCTTTCTCGGAGCTTTTGCTCATGTAACCGTGAGGGTAAGGAATAGAAGTTTTGGATTTAGGGTCAACAAGCGGAGGTTCAAAGACAACTCAAGATTGGTCTTGGGTTTGGGGACAACACGAGGATGGACATTCTTGGTACTTCCGTTATTAGTAGGAAGTTCCTTGTCCTTTGTCGCCTCGGGTTCGCTTTCCACTACCTTAGGGAGAGAAGAAGAAGAGGTAGTAGGAACAATGGGTCCAAAGATATGAAGCACCACTTTGGGTTGTGATCGCCTTTGCATCGCCCCTCGGATTAGCGATCGTGTTGCTAGGTAAAGTACACGAGCAGGGTCGATCATTTAAAGACTTCTTGATGTCGAAATCGGTGACCAACAACCGATTCATTTCCTCTTGGGATTTCATGAATTGTTTCAACAACTCATCGGAAGATGGGCGGTTGGAACAATGGATTGAGTTACACAGGAAAATTCGGCCTATATTGTTAGGATTAGGGCCTTGATTACGAAAATTTCCTTGATTGTTTGCATGAAAATACCACAGGTTGAAATTTCCACGACACAGGTTTCTATTGTAATTTCCTTGATGTTGGAAATTTTGATTCGATTCGAAAACCGTTGTTTGACCGAAATTACCTTGGTTTTGAAAACCTTGGTTTGGTCTATTTTGATTACGATTACGGTTTTGATTGAAACCGGAGGTCGAGTAGTGGTTAGGGCGGTGGTTGGTCTATCGAGCACGATATTGATTGCCTCCTTGATTAGACATCCACGCCACACGAGATTGGCTTCAAAGGGTTACCATCGGTGGCCATACAATTATAGTAAGCATGGGGCCACCACAGTAACACAGACTTCCACTTTCTTAACTTCAAAGCAGAGGTGAAGTTTGTGGAAAAGAGACTTTCTTACGGTTGGAGAGAACAAAGCTTGAATAGCTTCAGTGAGTTTGTCAATCTTAGCATCGGTGCTAGATTGACTCACGAGCGATGAAGAAGAAGGACCAACACCGACTTGAGAAACAACCGCTTGCTTCGTGCGGTCACGGACTTTAGACTTGTTTTCGATTATTGCTAAAGCTTCTTTGTGATTTTGCTTAGGAAATTTCCTCCGCGAGGAATTGAGAGAATCTTGATCGATTGACTCACTCCATTGTAGAAAGTATCGAGTTGCATCAACTCGGAGAAACCGTGGTGAGGACATTTGCGAAGCAATTCCTTGAAACGATCCCACGATTCATTGAAGGGTTCATCGAACTTACGAGTGAACTTGATGATTTCATTTTCGGACTCGTTATTTTGGAAGGTGGATAGAATTCATTCACAAATTTCTTCACGGATCCTCCCATGTCTCTATTGGTGAGGGGTTGTTTTCAAGCCAAATCCGGGCTTGCCCTCGAGAAAATGGGAGCGGAAGAAGCTTAACGACATCGGTAGGGACATTCTTATACTTGATGGTAGATGCAATCTTGTTAAACCATCGAATATGAGCATGAGGATCATCCCGCTCAAAACCGTAGAAGCGATTTGAGGTTACAAGATTGATAACCCGGTCTTGAGTTCAAAATTTTCACCACAATGGCTGGTACAACGATAACATCTCCATACCCGTCGATGGGTGCACGGAGAAGCTCACACATAGGGCGTTCTTCCGCCATGATAGCGGAAGTAGTGTGAGCGATCCGGATCTCGATCCGATCGATGGAGCGAAAGTCTCTGAACACGCCTTCTTGGAATCTTGACAAGCTCACGAAATGGGCTCACGGATCTAGAAGAGCGAGTGCGCATACACTAGAGTTAACTCTAAGGAAACTCGAGTTAAGGAGAAAATGGAATTATGAAAATCTTTCGGATGAGAATGAGAATTATGAAGGCGTTTTATAAAAATGGGTTGAGAAGAATCTTTATGGGTTTTACGGTTACGAAGCGTAGATATCACAACAAAATCAATTAACACAAAATCGAGGCAAAACAACGATGAACTTAACCAATAATCACAATATGAATGGCTTCTTTGAAAAAGGTACACCAATCACAAGGACACAAAGGCAAGTTTAAATCTTTAGTTCGGGAACTTATTATGGTCGCACCCCAGTTAGGTAGTGCCTTGCCTTGGTTTCGGTGGTAATCTTTTAAGTTGTTATTTATTAAAGAAAATGACGAATCTTTTGTATTTTTATATTTGATACATATATATAAACAAAAGAAAAATATTTTGTGTTTTATACGTTTTGGATGTTTTGGGTTTTGGATTTTTATAAGAAAATATGGATATATATATAGATGATAGATGGATGATATAAACAAAGAGTGAGTATTCAAACAACTAATCGCTGGGCGGAAGATAGATCGACCTGACTCCGGCGTGCGCGCCTAAAATTTGATCGCTCCCAAACGGTCAAGCTAAATCACTCAAGCACGCCACTTGTGAATGGCGGACCGTAACAAGCTTAAAAGCGCTCGAGAACGAACTCAATGAAGATCCGGGAGTATAGTGTTTCCCCGGGTCGTTATGTCCCAGCGAGCTATGCGATGAATTATCAAACGTAAAGTGATCGAGAAATTTGAACGGATAAAAGGAGTTGAATAGATTATAACTACAGAAAAAGCCAACAGATTACAACGGCTTAAATGCAAATTGAAGGAAGTTAAAAAGATAAAATCTATTAAATAAACGCTATCACTATATTTAAAATGATGTTTTTGTTTTTATGTTTTTATAAAACTTAAATTAAAAACTACGCGACGTACAAATAAAAACGTGAAACTTACACAATATTAATCCTAAAAATATGAAAAATACATTTTTACAATCCTAATGATAAAAGAAAATTTAGAAAAAAAGAAAATTATTTTTATAACTAATTTATTAATTAAAAACTATTTTTAACTATTAATTAATAACCTAAAATACAAGAAGATAGGAAATAAAACTAGAAAAAATAAAATTAAGACTTGAAAAAATCTAAAATATCAAAATAGAATTTTCAAAACTATTTTTGTAATTTTCTGATTATTTTTCTATTTTTTATGAATATTAAACTATTAAAAAATAATTAAATTACTAAAAATTACAAAATAAACTATGAAAAATCTGGAAAATTACTTTTTTTACTTTTTATATTTATCTAACCCTAAGAAAAATGAAAAATTATTTTTTGAACCTTTTACGAATTTTTGTATTAAAAGCTAATTAAAAATGCTTAAAAACTAATTTAAATTAAGAAAAATAGCAAATTAACTTAGAAAAATCTGAAAATTTCAGGAAAACTCTAAAATTATATTTGGAATTTAGGAAAAATGGAAAAACAGGGTGCTATGTGGAGGAATTTGAAACTGATGTAACAAGTGCTTATAAATAAGCACTTTAATAAGCCAAATCAGCTAAAACAGGCACCAAACAGAAACACAAGTTCTAGACTGCTAAAATAACTAAAATGCAACAATTAACAACAGGCCTTAGCCTCTATTTAGCTGAATTCACAGATTTGGCTTTTTGACTTGATAAGCTAAAACAGATTCTAGGGTACCAAGTTTGAGCTTGTGCATAAGACTAAAAATAAGCTAAAAAGGAAAAACATAAATTGGAACTTAATCTAGACCTGGGTGAGAGTATCTAAACCAAAAATCAGACCATGACTAGCTCTTATGAGCCCTGTGCAACCTTGCACAAGATCTGAGAAAACTCGATTATCTTGATGAGCCACAGTCTTGGGAGTTGGGGCTTGAGAGAGAGAAGCAGTTTGAGGCTTCTAAAAATTTACAAAAACCTAATAAAATGATGATAAGAAAGATGACCAGTTGAACTTTTAAAATGCCAAATCCCACTTGATGTAGCTCAAAATTGAACTCATGAAAATCCTCTAGATGAGCCCAAGCAGATTTTGCCATTTTGACTTTTGACAAAAGTGATGAAGTTTGACTAAAATGAACTTTGGATCCAATTTTATTCTTGATAATGATGTAATAAGGTGTAATGGACATAATGCAAGATTTTCTAACAATCCTAAACACAAATCAAGAGGCTCGCTTATCCAAAATTCCAACGGTGATCGATGAAGATGATTTTAATGTAATGTTGACTTTTGTGGTTTTGCGGACCCAAACTAAGATTGATATGAACACAAATGAACCAAACAAGCATTATCCAATAGATTCTAACCACTGAATAAGCCCACAAGACAGAGAGATCGTGAGAACCAAACACACCTTTAACTATTAATTTGCAAAGCAAAACTAAGATAAACACTTAACTAGTCTAATTCTTGATTAAGCGAAGTTAATTAACCTAAATACTACTAATAAGACGGGTTTCAACTATTATTAATCACGAAGCAGTTATGCCATGAATCTAAAAATGACTTACACAAGTCCCTAGCCACAATGGCTTGCAAACCGTGAACCCAAGGACACTATCCTATATAAACCAACAAATTGCTTCCAAATCAACCCAACTCCATATCCGAATCAACCCAAATCCTTCCCCGCATCACTTTTGCTCCTTGTTTTGACTTTTGTTGACGATAACTAAAATGCTTTAAACTTGCTTACAAGCTTACAAAAAGCTATTTTAAGCTTATATAAGCTTGTTTGATGTTGAAACTAAGCTGTTAAAAGCTTAAACAAATGAGTTTGAAAATCAAAATCTCAACAGTGGACATAAAGTGTGGAAACTGATCATTACTTTGAATTCAAACTTGAAATGAGTTGGAACACACTTAAATACTTTTGTTTGATACAATTAAGCTTGAAAATACAGATGAAAACTATTTAAGACAAGTTAAGCTACAAAACGACATACATTGCAAAAAATAAACTAAGTCTCCTTCCTTGTTGCTTCTTTTTCCTTTATATAAGCTTCAAACTTCCTCTCTCATCCCTCTGGACATATCCCAACATAAATAATGGCCATTGGATTACTCTGGTGGATCTTAGCCATTCAATTGTTTTTGGCGCCAAAAATGGTTAAGCCAGCTGGGGCTTGAGTGTTAGGGTTTTAAGGGCATTTAATGCATCCCTTGGAGTTATGTGTTTGGAGGGTAGAGTAGGGATGGTGATGATGGTTGAGTGTTAGCGGGAGAGATGCGGTTTGATATGATGAAATGGTGTATCTCGTGACTTGGGAGGAAAGAGGTGGTCAAAGGGTGTTTGGTGAGCTTTTAATAATAGGGAGGGGTTCAAAAGGCAATTGGCGGGGTTGAAACGGCTAAATGGCGGGGTCACGATAGGTTTAGGGGTTAAATAATGACAAGGACCTCGTTTGTAATTTACGGCTTGAGGGACCTAGGCGCCAATATCTCAAAGTTGCTCAAGGACTGAAATTGACAAGTATCAATAGTTCAAGGACCAAAGTTGACATTTTCACATTTTCCGAGGACCAATTACGCCAATTTTCAAAGTTGAAGGACCATTCTTGTAATTTTCTCAAACTTTTGACATTTTCACCAAAGGACTAAATTTGACAAGTTATGATTTTAAAAGGACCTTTGGTGATTTTTCTTTTGAAATTATGACTCGGGGACTATTTTGACAATTTTTGAAACTTGGGGGTGAAGCGCCAATTATGCAAACTTTGCTCATTTTCATCGATTTTAAACATTTTGCATCCGAAACATATAAAATGCAATTTTGGAATATTTTCGATATTTTGATGCATTCGAGCATTTTTAAGCGTTTTGCGATTCGATTGACTAAAATGATGAGTATTTGCACACTCATCACACGCGCTTATAAAATTGTTTTAGAGATGATGATGCATGGACCCTGTGGCAAGGCCAACCTGAATGCACCATGTATGCAAGGCGATATGTGCACTAAAAATTTCCCAAAGAAATGAAAATGAAACTTTCTTTGATGACAAGGGCTATCCAAATTATCGAGGAAGGCAAGGAAATTCTTTCGCGACAAAAGGGTAAATGAAGCTTGACAATGGGTATGTCGTGCCGTATAACCATGATCTATGCTTGGAATTTGAAGCTCATATCAATGTGGAATATTGTCGGTGGAGCATGCTGATAAAATATCTGTTTAAATATATGTCAAAAGGAACCGATCGAATCTTTGCCAAAGTAACAAGATCTGTTGGTGGAGCGTCTACTTCGTCAGCGCAACCACAGCAATCCATTGATGAAATTTAGAATTATCTTGATGGCCGATTCATATGTCCTTATGAAGCGTGTTGGAGAATCCTCAAATTTGAAATACACATCAGAGAGCCAGCGGTTCAGATCCTTTCAGTCCATCTAGAGAACATGCAGCACGTAACTTTTAGAGACGGTGATGACTTAAAGTCCGTGGTCAATCGTCGTGATCGCAAGCTGAAAACACTCACAGAATGGTTTACTTACAACATTGAAAATGAAGATGGGCGCCATTTGACATACTTGCAATTTCCATCAGAGTTTGTGTGGTATGGAGATCGAAAATGCTGGTCGCGCAGGAAAACTAACAAATCTTCTATTTGACAGCTTGCATATATACACCCAACTTCAGGGGAACTTTTCTACTTAAAGATGTTATTATGTCATCAAAAAGGGCAAAGAGACTTCACAGAGCTCAGATCAATCAACCAAATTGTCTATCCTACATATCGTGCTGCATGTGATGCGCTTGGTCTACTTGGTGACGACAAAGAATGGGACACAGCTATTGAAGAAGCGTGTGGCTAAGCTTCATCTACGGAACTCAGGTTCCTTTTTGCACGACTTCTTACTCATTGTGAAGTTACAAACCCTTTGCACTTATGGAATAAAGTTTGGCGAGAAATGGGCCATGATATTCCAGCAACTGTCTCACAACAAGTGCGTATTCCCAACTACTATGTCAATGATCTTTGAATTGGAAGGATACATATTATCTGAATTAGAAATAATACTTAGCATTTGTGGCAAATCGATGCGAATTACGGTTTGCGACCACCTCCAAAAGAGTCTTTGGATCAATTAAACAACCGACTATTAATGGAAGAAAAAATTACAATAGGGAGATGTTGGTGTGACAAAGAAATGAGTCGATTCAAGGTGAGCGGTAAACAAAGAAGCATATCTGAGGTTGTTATAAATGCTTTTAAAGCGGGTAAGCAAGAGTTAATATTTGTATATGGTCATGGAGGAGCAGGTAAAACTTTTACATGGAAAACAATCATTAGCACCATACTGATGCGAAGGTAAAATTGTGCTAGCGATTTGCTTCGTGGTATTGCTTCTCTTCTTCCAAAGCAGTCGAACCGCACATTCAAGATTCAAACTTCCACTGAATCGACGGATGAGTCGCTACATTGCGTTAAAAAACACTTACATAGGAAATCTTTTTAAAGAAACCGATCTCATTATCTAGGATGAAGCACCAATGAATGACCGTCGATGCTTTGAAACATTAGATAGGACTCTCAGAGACATATTAGAAGCACCAGATGTTTTGTTTGGTGGAAAAACAATCATTTTAGGCGGTGATTTCCGACAGACACTGCCAACCAAAAAAGGCGCACCAAAAATGGAGATAATAGCATCATCTATTGCAGAATCACACCTGATAACATCAAATAGTCCTAAGTTTCTAAGCATTAATTTCCCCCTTTATCATCACATTTTGAATATATTATTAGTAAAAACTTCTTTATTCCTTTATATTTCATTTCAGGACGCATTGGAAGCAAGGAAGCTACTATTTGACATTTTCATGGCATTTTACTACGTAACCATATAACGCAGTTACAACGCAACTAAAGATCTTGATGACTACGGCATAATCCTTAGATAAGGTTCGCCAGTAACCAAACTCTGGCGTAGTCTCGACTTAAGATCTGCCGTAACTATGACTTACTTTGGAATTTTGTAACTACGGTAACAACAGAACAAAGTTACGCCGTAGCAAATGGATAAGCACTAAAGATTGAAGAAAGTTACGGCGTAACTACACCAAAACCCAAAACCGTAAGCGCGTTAAATGACTATTATACCCTCAAGCTAATAATTATAAGATTAAATCGAGCTCGTTAATTTCACTTAACACTTAATTTAAAGATGATTTACAATAATAATAAATCTTACACTTATGTCTACAAAAAAAATCACACATTAGAAGTATTTGGACCCAAATGATATGTACAAATTTAAAAAGGCAATTACAACTAATTGTAATCACCATAAAAGTAATTAAAAATTTGTTAAGGATCATTTAATTTGTTTCCTCTTTTTGTGGCCTAGTTACACGCCCCCTCCAATTGGCCCTATGGAAACGCCTCAATCAAATCCTTCATTATTCCCATTTACTTTCTCATTTAACCCCATTAAGCTCTCACCATAATTACCATATACCAATTTGAAAATAAAATAAACCCTAATCTCCTACCATGTATGTGACGGCAAAACCCCATTCTTCTCCATTTTCTGTCGACAACAAGGTGGTTCCAAAGGAGGTTCGTAGCAGCTGTGATCTTAGGTATTTGGTTCGAAGGGTGCTTGGTTTGTCGTGGTTTTTGATAGCTTGGTCGTGGGTATTGGTTGCCTTGTCGTGGGTTTTTGCAGCCTTGGTTATGTCATGGGTTTTGGCTGATTGGCGTGGTGTTTTCTAGGCCGTTGTAGCTGCTGCCGTCGTGGGTTTTAAGACCCTTAGAGTCTTCGCTTCTGGGTCTCATCTCGCAAGGGTAACCTCTCATCATCTCGTCTCTTTTAATCCATTGTTTCTTGAATATAGTCGTATATTACTTTCTCCATGCGCATGCCTTTTCATACAAGGATAACATCACATAAAAATGGGTCACATAAAATATATATATGTCAAATAAAGGAGTACATGGATTTTCGTCTTTGTTTATGTTTTGGGTCTCATGGCATGCGTATTTCCTTTATTATTGTCAAGTTTGAATGAGAATAAATCATGTGTATATGCTTGGTGTTAAGGCTACATAAAATGATATAAATTATATATGTGTTGATCAAGACTGTTCTTTTGAGTCATTCGAATAAGAGTGATACGCTTTTGTTTTGTCTATTGAAACATTTGGCTAATCTTTAATACACATTCTTGAACCTGAGAAAATAAAACTAAAGAACTATTATGGGGCGTCCACATTATGTACGTATATAAGGGGTGTGTGTAATTATGATTTTATGTTATCTTTGTAAACTGGAAAAAACGTGATGTGGTGTGTGCTTTCATGTGATAAGGTCTCGTTAATCTAGCTAAGGGTGTGTTCGTGAGTGAATACTCGGGTCGAGTCTCGGTATCGTAGTCATACGAGGTCGTGTTTCGAATACGTCACGGCTTTGCCGTAGGTCCGTGTCGAGTCGATATCGCATTATCTATATCACGTAGCATGAATTTTATTAAAATTGAATTTACATTTTAACCCCTAAGCTTTGGTAAGTGTTGCATACAAACCTTCAACTTCTATAATTGACAGAATAAACCTTACACTATCATAAAGATAATATTGAATTTTGAAGTTCAGTTACTTGTCATTTGGAACTTTAGACTTTGATATTTTCACACTTTAAACTCTAATTTTGGATTATTTACATTTTAAACCCTAAACCATGATAATTATTATTAGTAGACTTAATTTTATTTAATTAGCATTTGTAACCTAAACTTATTAAAATACGAAGAGTTACTTTTGGAAAGTTACTGAATATGGAAACCTGCTAAAAGTGGAAAGCCGTCTAAAAGGAGTAATCCGATCTTAATAAGCGTTATTTAATTCATAGGTTCCGGACGGCGGGATTGATTCATCGTGTGACTTACGTTTCTATTTTCGCTTGCTTCGATTGAGGTACAGATATTCTATCCCTTTTCAGTAGGGATTTCTCATGACTTTTCGATCCTTGAATTTACTTCACTTATGATATTTCTTTGCTATGATTTCCTTATGCTATGATCCTTTTGATATGATTCCCACATAATCCTTTGATATGATTCTGTTCGCTATGATATTCGTTGTTATGATTATGAACTTCTGATTATGAACCTTATTATTATGAACCTTATGATTATGAACCTTCTGATTAGGAACCATCTGATTATGAACCATCTGATTATGAACCTCTGATTATAAACTTATGTTATGGAAATCTGATATGAACCTTTGACTTTTGAACCTTTGATATGAACCCTTATGATATGATTATGCTTTGACCCTTGGTTTGATACAGGAGCCAAATATGTTTCCTAGTCATGGAGGTACCATGACCATGTCATTGATGCACCAATGGCATGACTCCGATGTCTGAGTGATGTTACACACCGTCCCTACATTATATGATTATGAGCTCGGTTATATGTTTGGCCACTATGTTTCCACGGGCGCGTATGGATGCATCCTAGATATGTTTATGATATGATATGATATGATTTATATGGTGAATGATGTCGGTGTGCAATCGCATCTTCACGATCTGGGAGCTAGCTACTCCATTGGTTACTTGAGGTCTCCCTCCTATTATATATGGTATTCCAAGGTCACCCTCCGAATACAATGGTTACTTATGATATGATATGATATGATATGTTCCGGGCTCGTGGTAGATTTCGACAACCCTTACACTTTTGATATGCCTATATTGTACCTTCTGTATTCCCAACGCACCATATTCTATGTTAATTGTTCATTACTCGGTACCTTATATGACTCACTCTACTACGAAGATATATATATTCCATTGCTTTGATATGTCACACTCTCATTCTGTTACCTCGGACTATCGTTCCATTCACGTCTCGGGTTATTATATGTTTATTGAATTTGATTATGCTATTCATGTTTTATGTGACTCACGATTATCCTGCTATGATGTGATTAATATGCGGTTATTTGAGTTACTGTTGTCATCGATGATATGTGATCTCCTTTGTTATGTAACCCTCGATTTGTCTGGTGACCATGCTAGTGTGTAATCGATAGTTTTGTCTGTTTATCATGTGTACTTCGTTCAGTTAATCTCGTGGACTATGACTATCCGTTGTATCCTTATCTGCTTGTTGATTGACCTGCCATGTTTACATTTCTGTCTATGCTACGGCTTGCTTGGGTAAATGGTTCAACTTGTGACGTCTGGCTTGTTAACTTGTTTAATTGCCTTGCTATGTCCCTAGTTCATTTAATTATAATGCTCATACTGTATTTCCTACTTGTTACGTGTGACTGCCATGTTTTGACTGCTATTAGTACTTTCGCTGTTATTATACTGGTTATGTTTTCAACTAAGGGTTTTTGACCTGTGTGATTGCCATGCTCACTAACTAATTAATTTCTTCCACTTGCCTTTAGATTTATGTTTGACTTGTATGTCTTCTGATTTCCTGATTTGATTTCATGCCATATATGTGTTGTGTGGATACGACGTCTGCTATGTATGTTTTGGTACTTGTATACCTGTTTGTATGTGCTTGTATATATGTCATCGATACCTTGCTTTACTTCGTTCTCCTTGTTATCTGTACTTTTTGGATATATGTATAACTGTGTTCTGCAGGATCCTCCTTGACTCGTTTGGTTCCCTTTCGTTGCGACCTTGTTATCAGTTCCCTTATTTCATTTCATATTTACGATATTATTTAGCTTTCGTTTTGTTATATCATTCCTTGGGCTTTTTAAGCTCGGCGCATTCTGTTCTGCGGCGGGTTTTAGGTTGGAAGATGGGCTTTGATGGGCTGAGATTTGGATTATCTGAGTGGACCAACCCTAGTTACCTTATCATTTGGACTTATTTCGACGGGCTATTATTTTGAAATTTTAGTTTATTTTAGACACCTTGAATTTTGTAATTTTCATTGTAATCATCCGTTTATATGACTTGGTATGTTATTCTTTAAGACTTCCGCTTGTAAAATTTTATTTGTATGTTCTGATATGACACCAAAATGTGACACTTCTACCCTTTTCGGGTTGGGGTGTTACACTACCAAATAGGTTACGCCGTAACTATTTTGAAGCCTATAAATAATCGACGATTTCATCGGTTTGAGTATCTCTCCTTTCCCAAACCTTCTAGGGTTTGGGAGATCAAACTCTGAGAAGAATAAGCATGGTTTAGGAGCATGAATAACGAAGTTCTAAACTACGATTTCCTTTGTATTCAAGTTTGGATTCTTTTATATTTTCTAGATCTTATATTATGAATTCATGGTATCAATTTAAGTTTGCATTTATGTTAATGTTATTCTCTATAATTTTTTATAGACATTTGCTAGTCTTTTCATAGATCGCTAGCCTTAGTAGTGTTATAAGCTTGGTAGTATCTAAAGGGCTGGGAGATATGACCAACTGACCCCAGTCTAATAGATAGCGAAGTATGGAAGGAATTGGCCATAGTACGACCACTCTTCGTGTGCGAATCGACCAAAGGATCACTTATCAAGTAGAGGTACTTAAGAGGTTAGGGGGAATCTAAGTTCCTAACGGCCGGGTTCCCACCGTCTAGATCTAGTAGATATGGTGCTTAATGACTGCTATTAGGTTGCCGAATGATCCCGGGTGACCTGCTCATCTTGGTGAGGAACCTAAGAACCATAGGCCATGACGAATCGACCAAAGGAGTCTGGTGATAATTAACCACTATATTGAATCTTAGTATAGGGATTCAATTCATATTTGTTTTCTTTATTAAGCTTCGTTTATCCTTCTCTTTACCTAAATTTCTGGTGTCTGTGTAAGTAGAATAATTACACACCTATCAAATACATCAGTTTTGTCTACCATATATTACCTATGTTTACATCAGTTTTGTCTACCATATATTACCTATGTTTTATCTAATCAACTTAGTTCTTTTCAAGGTCACAGCTCTCTTGGGACGATACTCGGATTTACCTAAGGCTTTACTACATCTGATCGGGTACTATGCCCGTTAGTATGTGTTTATCCTAAGTTATTCAACTTTTATAAATATTAAAAGCAGGATGAAATAGCACATCAGCTTTTTGGCGCCCGCTAGGGGGCGATTAATGTAAAGATTTAAGGTATTTTATTTTCACCTCATTAAGAGATTTGAGCATTCCCATAAGGTACGTTTTTAATCTCTCCTATTGCAATATTATAAGTATTCGGACGCTATTAGTTACGGCGTAACTATTTCATCTAGTTACAACGTAACCTTACTGCAATTTATCAAAAATTGTCTTTTTGACTTATTAATTACGGCGCAACCACTAATAGAGTTACGACATAACCATTTCACACCTTATCTAATTTCTAAAATAAATTAATTACGGCGTAACTAACTTAGCTAATTACGCCGTAACTATTGTAGCGGTATAAAAACCTTCCTGAATAAAAATTAGGTTTTACACACAAATATACCGCCCTCACAAACAGTAACAATTTTCTCTCTAAATTTTTTCATCGATATCACTTCATCTAATCCATCTTCATGGCTGGTAAGACCTATTTTCACTCTTTTTGATTTAGTTCTTTTGATTATTTCAATTAGGGTTTAATTTTAATATTTTAGGGTTCTTGCCCATTCGAATTAATGATGTTGGAATGATTAATTGATTGTTTTGATATTTCCCCATGTTATTTTGATTTGTGTCCTATTTCTACGGGTTGATTTGGATATTTTGGGTTATTAAAATAAGGTTTTAGGTCAAGCGCTAACTTGGTGGGTTAGGCACGATCCCTCAACACTAGTAGGTTAAAAAAATTTCTAGACTTTTTCACCCTTGTTAAAAATTAGTGGTTCCGGCGTAATCTATTGCGTAATTGATTTATCTTAGGTGCTGAGTTTCTGGGGAAGTTACGGCGTAACTTGGGATTTAGTTACGCCGTAACCTTTATATCTGCAATTCTGGTAGCGATGCAGTGATAGCTACGCCTTAACCATTAAAATTTTATTATTACGGCGTAATCCTTTTGGTTAATTCTGTAGTAGCGTGACTTCGATAAGATCTTCACTTCATCGTTTCTTACCTTATTTTCGGTGCAAACAATCCCACAACCGGCCTAGGTTTCTAGCACACCCAATCTTTGGTATTAGGCAACGTGCGTGGAGGAATATGAGAATTTAATGGCAAAGATATCGGTCGACCCGAGACTCTTAACTTTGAGACATTCGGTACTTTGGGAAGTGGAAGAGCTAGTAGGAGATTGAGGAAGTTTTGCAAAATCAAGTTCACATCTACTGACAGGGATTTCACATGTACTGCTTGGTTGAGGTTGTTTAGGATCACTGAACCAGTCATTCCGGAATACGTTCGTGAATTTCTTGCTAGTGTGGAATTTAAAACTGACGTTGATGATGATGAAGAGGATGCTATGTTTTTCCAGCTTGGAGGCATCTGGAGGAGATTGACTCTTAGGGAGTTTACTATTCGTATGGGTTTGTACACTGAGGCAGATATGGAGATTGAGGCTTTTAAGCGGTTCTATAACACATGTTGGAGAAGAAGGGATGAGAGTCAAGACCTTGCCGCTTACTTTGACTAGATTGCTGTCACAGGGGGGTATAATCCGAGTAGCCCTCCATCATATACCATGGTGAGGAGCCCCATTCGTCGACTTGTATACCGCCTTCTTGCTTGCTCAATTCGGGCAAGGTACTCAGCCAAAGAGAAGATGACTATGGAAGACCTTTACGATCGATGGGAATGGAAGATGGGAACAGATTGATGTTCCTTATTATTTAGCTAGGTTTATGGTCAGTAGGTGCTAAGGGGTTTTCGGTAGGAGTCCTTTGCGGGGCACATTTGATCGGGAGATTGGCTAGGAGTTTTGATCTTATGGTGATGAAGCTTTGGCCCGAGTAACCGTTGGTAGGGATACTCTTTTGATTAGCTGCTTAAACTAGTGGAGTTAGGAATTTGCATCCGGGATGTTTATGGTGCGATTCACCTAGTTGGGATGGCCCTGAGCGGGAAGAAGGGAAGCTAGTGGTGCGGTGGTGATGCACGGTGGTGGTGCGGTGGTGGCCGGTGGAGAAGCCGAGGCAGGTGCCCATAGGACGAAGAAGGCACATGTGAATGTTGGGATAGATTGCAAATTATTGATGAGAGGCTCAATGAAATGTCATCCCACTTCAACGAGGAAATTGAAAGCCTTAGAGTGGGTCTTTTTGGTCTTAGTAATCAATTTGAGGGTTTTTCAGGTACATTGGATCAGGTGCAGCAGCTCCAGCAGGATTTCTTTCATTGGAGTGCAGATCGGACTAGCCAGATGCTTCAGCACATGAATTTGAGCCACCCTAGGTGGGAAGGTCCTGAGTACGTGTACCAGCCCAACATTCCCGATGTCGGAGTCCAAAGAGGAGTGGCCTTCATGAATCCCGGTGCCACTCCTGGAAGCGCCGCAAGCACTTCTTTTGATCCTTCTCAATTCCACTCTATGGATCATGATCTACCCGGGGACGAGTGATTTCCCCATTTGATGAAACAATTTGAAACAATTTTAAAACTATTTGAAACTCAAGTCTGTAATAACTTAACTATTAGGATGTTTGCCTTTTCTATCGTTAATTGTACCCGTCGGGTAAAAATTTTCTGGTATCTTTATGCGGGTTTTTGTTACGTGACACGATTCTGGCGTAACCTTATGATATAGTTACGCCGTAACTACTGCTGGAGTAGGGAATTTTGGAAGCAACACAACTAGTTAAGGCCAACCCCTGATTCAACAAACATTACCCAACCCATGACCCACCTTCAACCTTTAGTGTGACATCTTGAGCAACCATTCGAGAGGAGTTTCTTTCTTTCTTATTTATTTTTCATTTCTATTTAATTTTTCCTTTTTGTACAAATGGGACTTTGTACACTTCAAGTGGGGATAGGAATAGAAATCGGTGTTTGATTACTTAGCTTACTTGCCCTAATTTTCTAGTTGGTTTTAAAAATTTTAAGCTTATTTGAAAATTTTTTGTCACATTTTTAACCAAACTAGAATCGCATAAAAGTCGAGCACACAATAACCCTTATTACCATTGGTGAGATTTAGCCTTTCCGTTTCCCCCATTTTACCCTAATTTACCATAAATTGAGTGTGCCGGTAGTATTGTAAACTTTAGAACTTGGCTTTTACATCACTTCAAGACCATAGACGAGTAGTGTATCATGTTAGCTTGGTGCATTTGGAAAAGACAATTTGAAAAAAGTAAATGTTTTAGGTTTTCACCCAAAATAGCCTATATGTGTTCACTTGTGTGTGTTTATCGATTAGTCGCATTGGCTTTTCGACCCCCATGTTAACCCTATTTGTTGCACTCATCTTTAGTGCAAGATACCCCTAGTTACACCCTTTTGAGCCTATCCTTTCATTTCATTACCCTTATTTTCGTTACAACTTTACACCTTAGCCTACCGTGTAGTTTTACCTTTTTACCTAAAAGCCATTTTTCACCCGAGTTTGAGGTTCAAATAAAGAAGCATATATCTCGCTCAAAGATCCCTGAAGACCCCAAGTAATCACCATATGCTCAGATCTAGTGGGGAAAAAGTATATTGTATTTCAAGCATATCTTAGTATATGCATGCAAAAAAATAAATAAATTTTAGCACGATCATTTATTAGTGCGACAATGTATTAACTTTCGTAGATTAGCATTGAGAATAATCTTCTCAAAAGTTTGGAAGAATTTGTTCAAGAATAAGGTTGAGGATTCCGGAGGCATGCACTGACCTAATGAAGACGAACCTTGAATTATTGGTTGGATGATGGCAACTAGGTTTTAAGCTAAACTATTTGTTTTCTTTTTCCTTTTCACCCATTAATTATCCCATGCCTATCCTTACCCTTTTTGTCGTGAAGCGTGTCTAGGTGATGCAGCGAGCAATCCTTGATGTCTTGGCCATGGATTTGGTCATATATCATTGATTTTGTCCACTTCGCCGTGACACGTTAGTAATGACACCACCCCTTTAGCCTTCTTAACTCAACCCAACATTGCTTTTTAAATTTTGTCTTGACCTTAGCTCTAGTGGTGGAGTTGTGTGTAATTGCCAAGCTTATGATAGAATGCTTGCTATGTCCATGCAATTGATTGATCACCCCAAAATTAGCACTTAGAATAGGATGAGTAAGAGTGTTTTCGTTCCCATTTCGTGAGGTGTTCGGCTCTTATTAATATTCTAGCATGGAATTTAAAACTATGCATTCTTCATGAATGTATCTTTTGCAGTCTAAACTGGTCTACTTGAGGGCAAGGCTTAAGTGGGGGGATATTTTATAACATCAAATAGTCCTGAGTTTCTAAGCATTAATTTCCCCCTTTATCATCACATTTTGAATATATTATTAGTAAAAACTTCCTTATTCCTTTATATTTCATTTCAGGACGCATTGGAAGCAAGGAAGCTACTATTTGACATTTTCATGACATTTCGACGTAACCATATAACGCGATTCTGGCCAACCGAAGATCTTGATGACTACGGCGTAATCCTTAGATAAGGTTACGCGTAACCAAACTACTGGCGTAGTCTCGACTTAAGATACGCCGTAACTATGACTTACATCGAATTTTGTAACTACGGCGTAACACCGAACAAAGTTACGCCGTAGCAAATGGATAAGCACTAAATATTGAAGAAAGTTACTGGCGTAACTACCAAATAGGTTCTGTAGTAACTATTTTGAAACCTATAAATAATCGGCGATTTCATCGGTTTGAGTATCTCTCCTTTTCCAAACCTTCTAGGGTTTGGGAGATCAAAACACGAAGAAGAAGCATGGTTTAGGAGCATGAATAACGAAGTTCTCGCCACGATTTCCTTTTATTCGAGTTTGGATTCTTTTTATATTTTCTAGATCTTATATTATGAATTCATGGTATTAATTTAAGTTTGCATTTTTGTTAATGTTATTCTCTATAATTCTTTATAGACATTTGCTAGTCTTTTCATAGATCGCTAGCCTTAGTAGTGTTATAAGCTTGGTAGTATCTAAAGGATGGGAGATATGACCAATGACCCCGTCTAATAGATAGCGAGTATGGAAGAAGCGGCCATAAACGACCACTTTTCGTGTGCGAATCGACCAAAGGATCACTTATCAAGTAGAGGTACTTAAGAGGTTAGGGAATCTAAGTTCCTAACGGCCGGGTTCCCACCGTCTAGATCTAGTAGATATGGTGCTTAATGACCGCTATTAGGTTGCGAATGATCCGGATGACTGCTCATCTTGGTGAGGAACCTAAGAACCATAGGCCATGAAGAATCGACCAAAGGAGTGCGGTGATAATTAACCACTATATTGAATCTTAGTATAGGGATTCAATTCATATTTGTTTTCTTTATTAAGCTTCGTTTATCCTTCTCTTTACCTAAATTTCGGTGTCCGTAAGTAGAATAATTACACACCTATCAAATACATCAGTTTTGTCTACCATATATTACCTATGTTTTATCTAATCAACTTAGTTCTTTTCAAGGTCACAACTCTCTTGGGACGATACTCGGATTTACCTAAGGCTTTGCTACATCTGATCGGGTACTCTGCCCATTAGTATGTGTTTATCCTAAGTTATTCAAGTTTTATAAATATTAAAAGTAGGATGAAATAGCACATCAACACCTCTGGCCATATTTTCATGTTATGACGCTTAAAGAAAACATGAGGCTATTCCGGTCAGATTTGACTCTAGAAGAACAGAGCACAACACGCTCCTTTGCATCATGGCTTCTCGATATTGGTGATGGTAAGATTGGTGAACCTGATAAAGAAGCCAGCAGAGATTCATCATGGGTTGAGATTCCTTCTAGATATTGCATACAAGACGATGAACAGGGGCTCTCAAATCTCATAGATTTCATCTATGATCAGCCTACGCTTCAAACACCTTCAGCAATCACTCTACAAGAAAAGGCAATCGTCTGTCCAAAGAATGAAATAACAAACACCATTAATTCAAAAGTTTTAGAGATGGTTCAAGGTGAAATAACAACTTATGCAAGCTATGATATAGCCACACCGGTTGGGAATAGCGGAGCCGAAACAGAGATGTTATACCCTCCTGAATATATAAACACATTTAGCCTGCCAGGTTTCCCGCCACACGAGCTACAACTTAAGGTTGGATCACCAGTGATGCTTTTAAGGAATGTTAACTTGGTAGGTGGTTTGTGCAATGGAACACGTATGATTGTCATACAACTGATGTCAAAACTTATTGAAGTGCAAATCATCACAGGCACAAGAGGCGGAGAGAAAGTTTTCATTCACAGAATACCACTGATCAATAAAGATCCAAATCTTCCTTTTGTTTTCAAACGCTCAATTCCCAATAAAGCTACATTCGCTATGACAATCAACAAAAGCCAAGGCCAATCTCTAAACAAAATTGGTGTTTACCTTCCCGAGCCAGTGTTTGGCCATGGCCAGTTGTATGTTGCTCTCTCTAGAGCTACATCTGCTCATGGATTAAAAGTTCTTATCAAACAACAAGAAAACCAAAGACCAAATGTCACAAAAAATATTGTTTATAAAGATTTAAAAAAAAGAGACAGCCTTTGTTTTGCCAACACAAATATAGCCATTAATATTTGCCTTTTTTGATAGCAAACTTCTTGCTTATTTTGTTACTAATTTAGTTTGCTTTAATTTCGATTTATGCCTTCTTTTTTTTTATGCTTTTAGGTATCTTTTTATATTATTAGCACCACTTTAGAATTCAGGTTTCCCAATGCTGTGTATTCATAAAAAAAATTTGCACAATCTTTTGGTCATAAGCATTCTATACATAATGCCATCATAACTGCATGTTAGTATCTTTTGCTTTTATAAAAGTATCATAAAAGCCTCTAACTGCAGGTAGATTTGCTAACCACCAACTTTATGTACTGTGTGTCATGATCTTAATATTCAAATAGTTATTCCCTTTATCATTATTCATTTCCAAATCTTTGTTTGTATCCAACTTTCTTTTTTATCACTTAGCAGCACAATGGAATAAAATCCAACTGCTATGGTGCACCATGCCTCTGAAGAGAAAAGGATTGAAAGCAACACTGCGCTAGAAATTGTAACAATTCGTCAGTTAAAGCCAACATCTCACAGCAAAGTGTTCGAAGCCAGAGTATACAGAAAATGGACTTCAGTCACTTATGGCAAAAAGGATGCAACTGGATTATCTGGAAAAAAAAGAGACTGGATTTTGCTGTATCTTGATAGATCGAGAGGTATGTATTAATTCAGATAACATACATAAAATTTAGACCATTTCAGGTTTGTCTAATAACAAATAACTATTAACAGGGGAATGCTATACAAGGTAACATGAATATTAGGGAAATCGACTATTTCAACCCAAAAATCAAACTTGGGGAGGTCTACAGGATTTCAGAGTTCATGTGTGAACCAACCAATGCTTACCAACAAACGATTAACAACAAAACAAGCCTCGGTTGGAAGAGCCAAAAATTTGATGCTCTACAAGCACCAAACATCCCCACCACTACTTTGATTTTGTTTCATATAACCGACTTCAATCTGAAATTCCTCTGAGGAGATGCAATGGGCAAAATGCAATACCCAATTCTCACGGTAACCTTTCTTCTTTCAAATTTTTACGACAAACACAATGGTAAGATCCTAACACTTATCGCTAACAGATTACATAGGATGTTTGCGGTCGGCAGGAGAACTTATACGCAAACCAAATGCCAACCAAGAAGAAACTGTTTATAGAAAAGTCGATATTGGAATTTTAAGGTACATTAATTTATGTTTAAAACTTTTATTTGCTAAAAAATAAACCGGCGAGATTTATCACGTCTCTTATAACTTGCTAATCTTGTCAGTGGTAATGTTGTTGAGTTCACTATGTAGGATGACATGGCTATAAAATTTGAAGAGGCTCAACTTGAGACAATGCAACAGCCAATTATAATTGCCGTCATCTCTTGCCGGGTCACAAAATTTAGAGGTATTGCATTAAAAAATTATAAAAACTTAAATGCCAAATTCTTATGACATTCTCGAACAATACCATGGCAGATTACTAGTTAACAGCAACTTCTCTAACACGTTACTACTTAAACCCACAGACCCCAGAAGCTGACGAGGCAAGAGGAAGGTAAAATCTTTAAATCCCAAATTTAAATATTACATCATGTTCACATAAAAATTTGCTAATTCTAATTTTGCAATACAAAACAGGCACAAAGAAAAGCAACGAACGCGCAGCTCAGTATTACGAATTCTCCATATGAAGTCATTGAAAAGAAAAGTTCCGCAATAGATTCTGTTGGGATATGAAAGTCTTGAAGACATCAAAGTCTTGAAGATATGAAAGTCTTGTAATTTACAAAATCTTGGAAGAAGTCAAAGAGTCAATCTTGCTAAAGACAAAGTCAAAATCTTGCAAGATAAAGTCAAAATCTTGCTAGAATAGAAGAAGCTGTTATATTTGTTTAAGGAAAGTATTGTATTCCATGTTTAGATTACTTGTCGTACAAGGTTATCAATTGTAAACCGACTAGGATATCCTTGAGCCTATAAAAGGACTCCTAGATTGGCATTAGAGTGCGATTTCGGAAAAGAGTTTTAGAGTTCTGAATTAAGAGTTTAGAGAAAGTTCGAATATCTTAGAGTTGTATTAGAGTATCCGCATAATAAGCGATTTAGAGTTTGTTAATAAAGTTTTCTTCTTAGCTTTGTTAAGTAAATTCCGTGCTTAATAAAGATTGCTCGGTGTTTCTTTGTTAATAACTTAGGATTTATCCAGGGTTATTAAATCTTAACAAGCTAGTTTAGTTTGATTAAAGTATATCGATCCAACAAGTGGTATCGAGCTTGTGTGGAAACTACGACTAGGAAGAAACCTACAATTTTCAAGATGTCATTGAAGGCATTCCACAACCCTCAATCACCTCACTCGAATTCCAATTATCAAGAAGGAGAATATGATCTACGGTGCATGAAGGCGAGGCGATATATTGCCATCACAGACCATGCTCGTGGAATGTAATTGTGAATGGGAATGAAGTTCCTCGAGAACCCATTCAAGTTCTTTGGACAACCTTTAGCACCAAA